>QKWP01000162.1:437875-466456 GCA_003550325.1 Gigaspora rosea | reverse complement strand
TTTATTAATTATCTTCTAGACATGACACCCGACCAGATTCCTGCCGTTGCCAAAAAACAAATGTGGATGTGTTCTACGCAGGGAAAGTAAATTATTAATTACATTATTAAATATATATGAATATTAGAACTATTCTTTTAATGTATGAGAAGTTAGCATTTAATATTTAGGCGAGCATATAGTGATTCATTTTTATTCGTTTTTATTTATTTATTTATTTATTTTTCTAATTTTTTTACTTTATTTTTATAGAGTTACTTTATTTGATTTATGCATTAATACTGTATATATAAATCAACAATCATATAAATATCTTATCCGGATATAACCGTTATCCTTTTATTTGAATAGGATATAAAACTGGTATTAAATTATGTTAAAGGTTACAACCTTCGGATAAAAAGTTATCCGGGTACGAGCACTACTAAAAACTAGTGTAATAAGTTGCATATTCATGCAACCCATCTTATTTGTTTTTTTAAATATTTTATCATTAAAAATTCTATTAAGATTTATAATCTATTGTAGTATGCACAATATGAAATTAAATTTGAATACCAATTTATATGGTTAAAGTTAAGTTGATTCATTAGAATTATCATCATTATTTAATACAATAAATTCTCTTATAAAACTTTTTCATTAGAAAAGAGAGAAATATATATTTAGGCCATAGGTTTTAAAAAAAAGCCACGTTAAGTCACATTTTTACATTTTTGATCACAACAATGATCATTGCAGTCTCTACTCAGAACATTTTGAGTTCGATTAATTCTGCTAGTAAAGATGTATAGACATGACTTAGCATGGTTTTTTTAAAGCTTTTAACTGGATTTAAAAATAGATTTCTCTCATTTCTATTGAATAGCTATATTTGATGGCTGAGTTGGTATTAGTACATAAAAAATTTTGCTACAAATTATTCGTTATTTTGGTGACCACAATATGTTAAAGTTAGTTTGTTGCAAATAGTTTCTACAATGAATTGTTTCGGTGATAAATTCTGTTACAGAACTTACATGTTTCGTATTCTGTTACTATAGTATGTGATTAAGATCTGGTTAGTCTGCGTTAAAATTTTCCAAGCACGTGTGGTGCAGCGCAGGCCCAGTGCGATCAGCCTATGTAAACTCAAAAATAATTTTGTTTGTTGTCATTCATATTGGCAGTCGTGGCCTAAAATATAAACTAAGTCGATGTTAGTCAATTAATGTTAAAATATCGTACATTTTGAATAATTTAAGTCATTCCGTTGCCTAACTCTTAAAAATATCGCACATTTTTGATCATTTTTATAGCCATTCCGTGCTAATCGTGAGTATCATACTCGATGTGCATGATTCACATGCTGCACATGACTTACACATGTTAACATATTAAATCATAACAATAAAAGTAAGCATGATTTGATCTAATTGTGCATGATGAGCTGGTGCACGACCAATCAAAGGCACAAATATCTATTATATTAAAACACAAACGTCCGTCCGTCACGCTATTTACCAACCAGAAGATTCAACGTAGTATTTCCTATTTCGTGCGAAGCATAGGATATCGCGTGATCGAAAAGTAGAACAGCCACACGACCCTTCGCCTCAAAAATACCATTACAGGTAAGAACATTGCATGTGATAATCAGAAAATGGTGCAGAAGAGGGGACGACGTGGGAAGATCGCAATAGTATAATTAGTGCTCGGCACAATAAAATTTAATATATAAGATTTTTAAATATTTTTAAATTTTTAACTTAATAACTTTAGTTCTAGCGAAGCCATTCCAATTCTATAATTTGCAAATTGTGTATAAGGAGTGTAGTTTTAAAGCTATGTTGTAATATTTTCTAATTCATTTTGCTAAACAGNTTTATCTATACTTCGGTAACTTACGCACTCACTGAGGTAAGCAACTTGCAGTTAGTGGATACCTAACCGCTACCATTACCTACTTCTGCCCTTGTAAGGTTCGCTCCAACCCCAGTACCAACCATCACTTTCCTATCGGCCTTTCATCAATACATCCCAGACTTCCGATCCAGTTGGGCATGAAGAGTTGATCTACCTGGCATTAGGTGCTATTATAGTTTTTCTCACCCTGCTACCTACTTCTATAACATAGGTCCTTTTCCTCTGGTACCTGATCTGGCGGCCAGGTTGGTAGACCTTGTCCCTGAGGTCGACGTCCGGTTCTTTGGCTCTAGTACAATATTCCGGTTTTGGTAGCACCATCAAAGATCTTTGCTACTTCCTTAACAGGTCTTGCCATATGGGTTTCTGTTTCCCTAGTTCCTTGGATTTATCTGTGTCATGAGGCACAACTTCGCTCTAAAGCTCCCATTCGATATGGTTACCAAGGTCTACAGGTGATGTACCCAACTGATCGACAGGAAATGGTTAACCGGAACACAGGTCTTATTTTTCAAAAGCGTTGCCAGTGGGATTTGAACCCTAGACCTGCCACTTGGCGTAACAACTTACCAACTTCTCTAAGTCGTCACACCCTCTATTTATCAATTAATAAAAAAGCGAAAATAATAATAATAATAATAAAATAAAAAAATTTAAAAAAATAAATAAATAAATAAACGTGAATAAAAATGAATTACTAAATATTAAATGCTAACTTTCATATATTAAAAGAATACATTCAAATATTCATATATATTTTAACAATATAATAATAATTTTTGCATTTCTCACATATAACACATCCACATTTGTTTTTCAGCAACAGCAGGAATCTGTTGGGTGTCTTGTCTAACCCGAATCTAATAAGAAGATAATTACTAAATTTTTTTTTAAAAAAAAATAAATTTATCTTTTCTAGGTTTTTTCATGACCATCATGCTCAGTTTGGTGATGGCACAGATTATTTCATAAAATTTTTGATATAACAAATTTGCATCCCCAAGTTATTCCTATCTTGTTTAGGCATGAGCAGTTCTTCTGTTACCCAATATAAAGAACCTTAAAAGATTAGCTTGAATTTCAGGTTATACTGAAGATCAGAACTTTTAGTATTTAGACATTCATTATAATGAATTTTACGAATATCTTTGCTCAATAAAGTGTATAAAAAAAATGATGAAACAATAAAAGAATTTTTTTTATAAATGTCAATGAAAAAGATCATTGAAAATAAAAATGTAATATTAATAAGTAACTATTCTATGGTCTCATGATCTGTGAAAATCGAGAAAGAACACGTTTCGATTCAGAATTGAAGTAAATTCAAGAACAATAATAGTATAGAATAATCCTTTTATCACATAGCTATAGATGGGCAAAATGGCATTTTTCTGCACTATGCATGCGCATGCATGCTATACACAACACAGTTTAAAATATATACAATATTTAATAGTAAATACTTTGATTCACTGGTCCATTTTTGATAATTTTACTGTCAAATGAACGTCTCAATAAGACGATTCAAGTAAGTCTAAAATTATTAAAACCCATCATGGTTCTCGAGATCATTACGATTCTTTATTTCATAATATTATAAAATGATGCCTGGGCATGCTGATGTACCACAATGAAATTTGATCGATTATGTTTAAATGATTTTATAACAGTTTCAAGATGATATATTATGAACTACAAATAAATTTACCAGTGATTGTGTGGTTTTTTTATTTTTGTTTAATGTATATCGATACATCAAATCAAGAATATTGAACGTACGTACGTACATAAATAATATGCTCTATTCCATTTTTGAAAGAATTAACCAAATTTACTATACGTACCATAACAGTTCGTATAAGTATTAGCATCTATACAAATGGGTTAAGCTTGTAACAAAATATATAACCAATCATCACGTTTTTGATTACCTTAATAAACTAAGAAGACCAGTATAATCAAATTATTAAATTTGTTCAAATCTGAACTGTATGACGCTATTTTAATTCTGGTCATCCGTACCATTCTGTTGTATAGTATGGGAATTGCAGCAGATCAATATGGTGCCGGTATGGCACAGATTTTAAGATAAGATTGTATGGATAATCAAGTGGGGTGTAAAATACCCTTATTCCGTACCATATAATTCTGTTACATATAATATTAAATAGATCAGTCAGTATGTTACAGGGGTGAAAAATACCTATTTAAAATCCTACCATACTGTTTTGGTTTTATATTATTAAGGTTTGGTTTTTTAGAATTTGTATTTTTACACTAATACCAGACCGTTCAGCTCACCCATACCATACTGATATTCTGTAATTCCGAAAAAACCTACTTAATCAAACGTTAGAAAGATTTATAATATTTGGATTTTAACTAATTTTGTATGGGCATATTAGTATAAAATTGCTTAGACCATGCACGCACGTATGCATGCATGCATTCACGCGCATGGTGCCCATCTCTACACACAGCGTTCAACTTGCGCTTTTCTTATTGTATTCCGTACTGTGTAAAGTATGTAATAGAAAAATAAAATAAGTTCTTACTGTACAAGTATGTATTCATATATATTATATAATAATAATTCTTATATACTTACGAAAAACTAAAGCCAGTATAAGTTTAAAGTGTAATTGATTTATATCGACCTATTAAATAAATATAATAAACAAACGAAATATTAAACTCATGTATTATTTAAAATACATTAAATGTAGACAAGTTTTACACCGGGTGATGCTAGACGCATCTAAAACTTATAAGCTAAGCCTTAATTCATTTTGTTAATTGTGAACATCTTTAATAATTACCTAATGTACAGTATGCCCAAAAAAACTTGTTTGCAATAGTTAACTATAATCCGTATGGCTTTAATAGTTAACTATTTTCCAACTGAGAATTGCAGTATGGATAGTTTCCATCACTACCTAATCCGTATGATCCGGATCACTTCATTAGTTCATAGTAATTTCCGATTGTATTACTTGCCACTGGTAATATCCTTCGAGATTTAGAATGCTGATTAAGTATTATGAACTTATTAATGAAAAAGAAATTAATTTGTACATCATAGCTTGATAAAATGTATAAATATTCTCAGAATAATTTAAAGCACTTTTAGTTTTACATTTCTTTTCCTTTGTCTTCAGAAAGAATAATGAGAATATTTTTAACTCAACTATTTAAGTTACACCCTTTCTTTTTAGTTGCAATTGCAACCGTAGTTTTAGGTGCCTCTCTAGTTCCTCGAAGAGGTAGCCATGGAACCTTAGTGTGTTCTCAACAAAATACCTTAATCAAGCGAGCAGACATACCATTTGAAGAGCGATGTCCTGAAGAATACCCTACATACTTAGCTTCCCTATGCTCCTTAGATGAACCAAACTTAATGTTGATAAATTGTATAAGAGATGATGACCCAGATCACCCTTTTGATACGGACTATACTTGTGAAGATGATGAAATTTGTATAGACCGTACTGAATTTCCAGAAACCCCACATGCTTTTTGTATTAAAAAAAAATGTGCTGTGCCATTCGATAATTTTAAACAACCCCCTGATCAAGATAGTTGTGCAGGACATAGTTACCAAGTTTATCGACCAATGAGTGTATTGGTTTCAATGATGACATATGCAACAAATATGAATCCAATACAAGTAAATTATCAGTATATAGGTTATAAAGATAATATATTTTATTCTAATCAAAGTGTGAACAATTACACCATAGTTATTGATAGTTATAATGGAGAAAATATCAACTTCTGTTTTGATGGAGGCTCCGATCAGAAAGTACAAGCTTATGGTGCTGCTTGGTTAACGCCCTAATTTCCTTAAAAATTATTGACATGTTTAACTAACCAGTAATTTTTATCCAATGCTTATGGATTAAATGGTTGGGAATTATAATTTGTAGATGATTTATTCCTTTTTTAAATATTTATTTTTATATTGTCGTCAATAATTCTCCTTTTTTTTCTTTAATATTTTGTTAATTTTATATTTGCTTATAATTTTCGCTTTTTAAAGACTTCATAGTGTGATTGCAACACTTTAGCATTTTTGAAAATTTTTTTTTAACCCTATTGGAATGATCACCTCAGGACACCGCGTGGCGATAATGTTAGTCTCTCCATCAGCCCATTTCCGACATTGGGGGCTGAAGTGCTGGGTATTTTACTTTTTACAGTATTTTAAATGTCCGAATATTAATCAACCGGAATCTCACCGGAAGTGTCTTGATGTGGGAGTCCTTAATTCTTGTTCTTATTAATGTGTCATCCGACCGTGGCTGATCTTCACAATCGTGATCCTGGCACATTTCTTGCCCATTAGACTCGAACAGGCGACCTTCGATTGAGGACCCGGGAAAGCAACCACTACGCTAACGACCCACGGGTCTACTATTTTTGAAATATTAATAAAGTTGTATTTTTATTTAAAAAAAATGTGAATGCTTATTTAATCTTTATTTTTCTTCTAATTGTACTTTATCAGTAACCCAATTTGTCACATGTAAAATTTTTAATATGGGATCAATGATGTACCTAAATTTCATGTGTAAAAGTTAGGCCACGCAAAGTTAATTTTTCGTTTTGCATAACCCGCCGACCCAATTTTTCCAAAAAAAAAAATTTTTTTTAAATTCCTATTGTGCCAATTATTCCATTTAATTTTTTTCTCCGATGACCTTAATTTTCCGGAATTACTCGATAGGTCCGATAAAAAAAACAAATTTTCTGCTTCCATGTTATGCAAACCGAAGAGTTAACTTTGCGTGACCTTAGATGTTAGCATGAATTAATTTAGGCCACGCAAAGTTAGTTTTTTTTTTTTAAAAAAAAAAAAGAAATCCGACCCGCCGACCGGAATTTTAAAACACCAGGTTATGCAAAACGAAAAATTAACTTTGCGTGGCCTTAGGCAAATTTTGCGTTCTACAGTAGGCATATTTAACAATAAGCTGTCAGTTTAACTTTTGGATAGCATTTTGCAGATTCTCTGCATTCAAAGAATTTTATGAAATTTGAAGGGTGATTAAAAATAAGATTATGAAAATCTTTGTCACGAAGTTTGTCAATTTTTTTATATGTGATGTACATCATCTATCCAAAATAGGGGTCAAACTACCCGCATCCACTTATTTGCGCAGGTAATACAAAAATTCCTGGAGAGGAAATAGCTAATCGGAGAATGCTAAGCTTTACTATTCCGGACCAGCCGACGAAGAATTCGAACTACGCGTAAAAAAAGAAAAAAGCAAAAATATGGTGGTGCATTAATTAAAAATGGGAATGAAATTTTACATATAGTAAGCATCACTCTAACCCTATAGACTCTAACGTTAAGGCTCTAACCCTAAATTTTATCTCACATACAAGTTTATTTACAAAATCAAAATTTCTTTTTTGGTTTGTATTACCCGCGCAAATAAGTAAATGGGACTACCCCAGCATAGCGGGCTTTAATTCTGATTGGGCTATCGTATAAATGTATCGTTAAATATACACCTATAGAAACTACGTTCATTATAATACAAATTGACTTATAATATACCAGATGTTATTGATTTTCTTTTTAATCGTGAATTGTATTACTCTTGATATAATTACCTAAGAATTTTGATTAGATACTTGATGCTATATATAAAGACCTTCTAACTATTTCAAAAAGTTGACTCTAACTCTATCCCTATTCACAAGGATGTTAATAGTTTTATAGATGCTTTTTGCCTCCGACCACTTATATTATTTGATTGTTTTGATTATATAGTATCAATTGGTTATACAGAATTCAGAAATTTTAGGAAATCTGATGATATATGGACACATAAATTTAAGTATCATCTGATTAGAAAGTCTACAAATATGTACAAATCATATGATACTTTATCTTATAGACACATACCAAAATAAATTATTCTTGCATAACTTTTGTACTAAATTAACATATTGATCACTCTAATATAACTTGTTATACTAGTGTTTTTGAGTCTAATAATGTTGAGATTATTAAAATCTATCTAGTAGAACCAGAAATATGGCCATCTGAAATTTGGATAAGGTTTTTATATAAACTAATATCGACTAAATTTCAAAAGGTTATATCTCAGCTCAACTGGACCAATTTTAATAATATTATCAATATTAGAACTAAAAAACCAGAAGAACAAGATTACTTAGAGTAATAAAAAAGGTTAACTTACAAAAACCTACTTTTTTAATTAAAAAAATTTATTTTTTTGTTAAATATAAAATATCAAGAAAAAATGATCCAGAAGGTTTTGTGCTATATTAGTCTCATTTATCACTTTAAGTAAATTTGTTCTTCTAGTTTTTCTGGTTTTAACAATTGTAATATTATTAAAATTAGTCTAGTAGTACCAGAAGTATAGTTTTTTGAGGTTTCAGTAATGTTTTTGAAATCTTTATGGTATCCAAATTTCAAATGAACATATCATTGAATTTATTGAGCAGATTTTAAAAATCTAACCATATTTAGAACTGGAAAGACCAGAAGTACAAGTTTAATTAGAATAATACAGAATGCTAACTTAGTACAAGAGCCCTACCAGATCAATTTTTAGTATTAAAAATTATTTATTTTAGTACATGTCTGTAAGATAAAATACACATGATCTATATGTGTCTGTAGACTTCTGTTATCTGATTTCATAAATTTCATCTGATATTTGTTCACTTTTTGTTGGCCAATTAAAATTATATATGATTATATCGAGTGTGTTACAATTTGAGATCATCACTAGATTGAAACTACCTGATTATTCAAAGCATATAGAGCAATTTGTCTTGAATAGAGTCATTAAATTTAGTTTAAGCAAGCCCTTTATTTAATTTTTTTTATTGGTTTAATGCATTATTTGGATTATTGGGATGATTGTTTTGATTTAATAAGGGTCTTCAAAAAGGATTTCCTGGGCTATAAATGCTTGATACAACTAATGAAGCCTAACTAAACCTTGATGCAACCTGACAAAACCATAAGTTGCTTTACTAATGCATAATGCATAATACAACTCATCTATATATTTTTAAAGGCTACTTGAGCAGTTTATCAAGTCACTTGAGTTTACCAAGCATTATTAGCCTGGGCATGCTACTTGAAATAGATAAATGTTAAAAATAAATTTCATCTTAGTTTTTAGTAGAGATGTGTTATGTACTGTACATGCTGTATACAAAAATTTTTACTAATCTTTTCTACAAGCCAATCAAATTACTAAATATGCACTATATATATAATTATATAAAAAGAATTTGAGATCATATATATGAAACATCTCTAGCTTTCAGACAATTACATTGTCAAATAACCTGTTTCACTATGTGTATCAAAAAATTTTGAGGTGTTTTTTATACCACATATTGATGCATACTGGCCCATATAATAGATTTTAATTAGAGATATTAAATGCTTATATGAAACCTGCTTAAGCAGATTCGAAGTACAAACTTTTACAGTTTGCTTATAAATTTTTAAGTATTGCTTGTAAGCAAATATGCTTTTAATGCTTTAAACCTGCTCCAAGCAACCATGCTTAAACAAATATGCTTTAAATTAGAAGTGTTAAAATGCTTATATAAAACCTGCTTGAGCATATTTAAAGCATAAACATTTATAGTTTGCTTGTTAATTTTTTAATATTCTAAATATCAAAATCCTATTGTACTAAATTCCAATGTACTAAATCTTAAAAGAACAAACATGAAAAAAGATTCATAATTATAAATTTTTGCTAATTTAATTCATCTTTTGAGATTTAGTATATTGGAATTTAGTACAATTGGGATTTTGATATTTAGGATATTGATACAAAATTGCTCAAGACAATTATGCTTTTAAATGCTATCTTTAAATATGCTTAAAACAAATATGTTTTTAACTATTATTTTTAAACCTGTTTTAAATATACTTCTAAAAATTATAAACTAATAGCTATACTATACAATTATTAAATAACTACTATCTCATATATTGTTTTGTTTAAACACATATATCATTATCCTGTATTGCACATGCGTATATATTTTTTAAAGCATATGATCAACTACCCATGATCAAATCAGCAATAATCAAAAAGTGGTTTTGGAATTGGCTATAATTATATTGATATTTAGCAATAAGTTCAATCTTACAGATTGAACCACTTATTTAGTATAGTATGAATTATTAAGCATATATATAAAAGCATACTTATATATAAACTAAGTATAAACTTAAACTGCTTGAGCAATTTGTGAACTAAGCATGCTTGTATAAGCATACTTATATAAACCTGCTTATATGAGTATGCTTATATATAAACTAGTTTATAAGAACCAGTTTAACTTGCTTTGGCACCAAAGCAGGTATGCTTCAAGCATAAACCAAACTGCTTGAGCAATTTAATATTCCTAATTTTAATAAAATCAGCCATAATGATAAGTAGCATAATATTAGGGTACTCGATGTGCTATTTAAATCAAATTTATATATAGTTCTATATAAAAATCAAATAAATGTAGCTATCATGATGATCTACAATAAAATGCTTAAAAACTATTTTGCAATTGTTAATAAGATATGGGTTGAATATAGCAGTTACAAAATTCTAAATCCAAATAACTCAATATTATACTGTACTTAAGAAATCAACTTATGTATATTAACAAAAAATATTCTTTGCATAATTTACTATATTATGATTTTCTAACTCTAATACAACTATAAGTAAAATTTAAAATTGTTACCTTCAGAGATGTGTTCTGCATAATTTGAACCGAGCGGGTATTTTTAAAGATTCATACCTAGTCCGAATACCGATCTAAATTTAGGGTTTTAACTCATATCATTTAGATCCAGGTCCAATCTGGAATTGTGAAATTTAAAACATTTATAGATACAAAGTTGTTAAATAACTAAGACCAAGTGCTCTAGCTAAAAACAGTTGGTTTATTGTTTTTGAATGATTTTTTGCCTGATTTTATTTATAATTTTGCCATAATAGATCAAAAGGATACAGTAATTCAGGGTTCAGTGATTAATGTAAATATTACAAATATGTAAGTACATACATATATATTACTGGCTAGATGCAGAAATATGATATTTCATTTGTAAAAAAAAAAAATTCTAAATTATCATTAAGTATTATTATAATAGTTCAGACCAGGCAGATCTTCTTGTGAGTCTGAATTGAATCTTAAAAATCAAGGGTCCGAACTCTGTCTGTCAACAGACTGGACCGGACCCAGACTGGACCCAGATCTTTTGCAGAACACTATTCAAAAACAATAAATTATTTCAATGAATTAAATAGAAAATTTAATAAAAAAATTTTAAAAAAAAACACTCTTTTAATTTAAAATATAGGTTATACTGAGCAATTGAGCAAAAGTTTTAGACTAGTTAGAACTAGTTAATATGTAATTTACAGAAAAGATACAATTTGAAGTTTAAAAATCTTATATAAAATGATTAAAAAAATTATCAAATTTCAAATTGTATCTCTAGTATAAATTACAATTAACTAGCTTAAAAAAATTATTCAATTGGCTAACAGGGCCTGTATTTTAGACTAAAAGAGCATTTTTTAATAAATTTTAAATAATATTAACAATTTTTTTAAACTTTATAGTATTTTACTATAGATTATTGTAATTTGTTACATGAAGAAATTTTACTATAGTCATTCTTCCCTATAATCACTTGGTTTGTTTTATACAAAAATATGTGCTTATAAGAATTTTACTATAATGTGCTTATATCAAAGTATTTTCTATAGATTTATTAATGAATTTTTAAAATTTAATATAATTATATAGAATATGTGATTATATAGAAGGTACCAGTATGATCATGTTTTTTGTATAATATAAAATATGTATGGGGATGGTTTCCTTTAACTTTTTTGATATTACTTATTCTGTTTTTTGAAAATTCCTTTTTTAGTAGGAGTAATAATTTTTATTTTTTCAATTTAGACAAGAGTTATGGTAATTTTGACAGCATGGAATGACAACACATGCATGTCTAATATATATTGAACAATGGTATAGAAAATATATTTGTAAATTGTGTTGTCATAAATAATATTTATATGTTGTAATTGACTAATAGTATGGGATACTTTGAAATTTTGCTTGTTTAGTATTGTTAATTAATGCATGTGTGATCTGATTTGAATGAAATTGATTAACACATAATCATATTGAGTAATGATAATATACTTTTATTACGTTTTAAGTCCTGTACTCCTAATAAGGGTGTTAATAATTGATGTTTAATGGTTTTCAATTGTTATTAGTTATCAATACTTATAAAATGTTTTTGGCACTTTGCAGTTTTTGATTTGCTATGTTTAAAAACTATAATCAGACTATGAAAAATTTTAAGTTATAACAATATTATTTAAATCTTTAATCATTGAGACATCGAATTATTTGCTTGTAATATATTTATTATAATTCATAATTGATAAATAAATAATTAGTTGTTATTCATTTATATATTTTTTTAAAAAAAATCAACTTTTATTAGTTACACACACTTTGTATTTTTGAGATTTAAACAATCAACATCCATTCATTATGTGTACTATGTATCTTTTAAACTAGATTGAGATATGCACAACATTAATAATATGTGTTAGTGAGTCACATACTGTGTATCACCAGAATAGAGATTTATAATAGTTAATCATAATAAAAACTATAATAATTTCAATGCAAACTGACTCAACTTTAATCACATATTGTGATTATTATAATAACAAGCAAGTTTTGTATGAGAATTATTTAGTAATTCCTGATAGAAGTACAATAATTTCATTGCAAACTCAACCTTAAAATGCTGAGTAAGTTAGTAACAAGATTTTTATAGTAATTCATGATAGAAATTCTAATATATACTAATTCACCTTTTTATTATTACTGATATAATCTACAATAGCTTATCTATAATTATAAGATGCACATTGTGAGGGTAGTGGGTATTAGTTATATGGCTAAAAACTACTAACAACACTACTATCTTATCAAACCAATATCTTTTAATAATGCAAGACTCTTGAACCTTAAATTGGTAGACAAAAAGGGGCATAATTGATTTGGTCCAGATCTCAGAATTCTTTTAGGGTTTTGCTATAGTGTGATCAAACAAGGATAAGTATTTTTGGAATTTCTTGTAAATAGTCTTCTGTTGGTGGTTCAAAGGGGCATTCATAAATAACATTATACAAAAGAGGATCAAATGAAATATAATGTTTTTCCCAATAAATAGAAGGGAATCAAAAAAATATAACATAATTTTTTTAAAAAAAATTTGTCTAAATTCTGATCCAGTGGTCCAAATTGAAATGATTTTGGTACTAATTACATTTTATTTGAATTACTGGATCAAGTTTAATTGCCAAATACTATTGGCTATATCTTTTCTTATAAAATTACTATATAACCAATAGTTTTTTGTGAATATCTTGTGATCTAGTAATCCAAATAACATGATTTAAAATTACTATATAACAAATAGTTTTTTGTGAATATCTTGTAATCTAGTAATCCAAATAACATGATTTTGGCATCAATAGATTTGTCCACTAAAACAAATTGAATGGTACCAAATTGGATTATTGTTTTACAAAATATTCAAGTTTTTGTAAATTTTATATATAAACATATAATAGATTTTGATTTTTTTAAATAGTCTAAGGTGTTAAGGGCTACTACAATAACATTATTTATGGATGCCCCCAAATTTGCTCTACTTAGTCCATACTAGGGTTCCTCAAAGTCGAATCAAATCGAATCGAATATTAGGTATATTTGAATTTGATCAAATCGAATAAACTCTTGATTTGAATTTATTTGATCAAATCAAATCAAATCAAATTTATTTGTAATTTTTATTAAATATTTTCAAATCGAATCGAATATTTTGTCAATTTGAATTTGATTTGATTTAGTAAAATGTTATATTAGTAAAGTAATTGTTGATTAATTGATTGCAACCCATAATAAAATGCCAATAAATTACTTAATTTGCAAAAGTTTGTATTTTAATAGTACATTATTAGCACTGTTAAATTGCTTATTTTTAGCAAGTTCAATTTTGATAGATTTTTGTAAAGAAAAGTCAAAATTTTATTAAATTAATCTCAAGTAAAAGGTGTTCAGAAGATAAAATTCCATATATTCAGAAAATTTGAATAACTTTTTATTAAGCATTTTTGTGTTTTAGTTATAAAACACAAAATGTTTTAATAAAAAGTTATAAAATTTTCAAAATATATGCAATTTGTTCTTTTGATCAACTTTGCTTAAGATAAAAATATTAATTTAATAAAATTTTTACATTTATATGCAGCTACAATCATGGACTAATGAAATCACAGTATTTGATAACGTTTTATATTGGCTATTTGACCAATAAAATTACTTCATATGCAAATGAACAAATGACCTAATGACCCAAATGACTTGGCAATTAAATTTCTAGTAAATGCTACTAAGATGTGACTAAGTACAGTTATACTATAAGTAAGGATTTAATTGAGCATAACATTTATATGATTTGAGACTTGGGTACAAACAAACTTATTTTATAGTATATAGTTCGGAATTTGGGTCAGCAAATGTACTGTATTATTTAAAAACAAACTAGATAGAAATGTTGAATTGAAATATTGGGTTCAATAACTTAACAAAAATCCGTCAAAATTGAACTTGCTAAAAATAACTAATTTAACAGTGCTGATAATGTACTATTAAAATTATTAAAATACAAACTTTTGCAAATATAAGTAATTTATTAGCATTTTATTATAATTTAATCTTATAAATATATTTGTCAATTATTATGCTAATAAAATGCTAATATTAGCAATGCATTATCAATATTTTAGTAATAATAAAGGCCTAAAAATTACCATTATTTAGCCAATTTATTAGGTATTTAAAAGTGCTGATAATGAAATAATCTTGCAATAAATTATTAAATTTGCTAACATAGTACTAATAATGTACTATATTATTGGCAAATAATTGCATATCTCGAAATTGTCAGATTTTTGTAGACTTTCAAAATCTATAAAAATCAATGTCTTTTACATATATAATCAAGCCTAGACTTTGATATTTTTCAATGAATTGAAATAAGAATTGATTCTTCAAAAGTATAGTAGCTTTTAATTTGATTAATATATAAATATTTTGATATACAAACATTTACCCACCTAACCATCAATCAAGAAAAAGCTATACGAAAAAAAAATAATTTATTAGCCAGAATTAAGCGATTAGAGAAAAATTAACCCAAGTTCAAGTCGAAAATAATATTTAAAACAATTAGCTAGAAGAAAAAAAACACGATAATAATAAAACTCTACTTGAATACTATCAATTATTAGAGCAGGAATAAAAAGCTCAAATCACAAACAATAACTGGCATTTTTTTTTGAAAGAAAAAATAGAGTTGTTATTTTACAAGAAACTTATCACTTCCATTGCGTGAGACTATAAATATTTCCCATGAAGGCCCACAAAGAAAACACGTTTGTCCAAAAAATTTAAGATTAAGATAAAATATGAAAAAATGAGCAAAATGTAGGAATTCAATCATTAAATCCTTTTTAATGTCATTTTATGGCTATCTCTTTAAACTTATTCAAAGCATTAAACACAAAATAAGTGAAAGATGCTATGACGTAACTACTTTTTTTTTTTTTTTTTAGCAAGAAATTCTATTCAGATAAACACCATTTTTACCAGAATCCTAATCTAATTTTTTTTGGATCACCTAAAAATTCACCAAAGTTTTTTACAAGGTTCGCAATTGCTTGTTCATCAATACTACCACTTATCCTCGCTAGATTATCGCTTAAACTTTTTATGTTATTGATTATCACTCCAAAATCTTCTTCACTAAATTTTTCCAGTGCTTTATTAAAACGATTTATGGTGAGCCATACTTTTACTGTAAGTATAATTAAACTTACAAGTAATATTGTAGAAAAAATTTTGATGATGTTGTTATTTAAAAGTATTACAATCCTTTTAACCATTTCCCTAAAAATTTTTTTTTGAAAAAAAAGATATACAAATAAAAGTGATAGTAATGACACAACAATTTCTATTTCAAAGCTCATCTTTCCGTATATTTTATTTTTTTTTTTACCAGGAATGTAGTGATATTTAACATTTAATGTTACGTCATTATGTAATCATGAATCATCGTAGTTACATGTTTTAATTGGCTAAAAATTATGTAATCGAGACGATCACCATTGCATTTATTATGTTTGACAATGCACTATAATAAGAGGTTTGTTTAACTTAATGACAATGAATTTTCTTTCATTATTGTCTTCGAATTGTACTAACCAAATAAGAATTTTGGCAATTTATAGAACGCAATCTTGGCTGAAATTCATCACATGACTCTTCATCACATGTTATCGATAAGTCACAATATTTAACGTTAAGATTTTCTAAATCTTTAAGAGCAATTTTTCATATTCTATCATCTTGGAATATTGAATCAAGTTCTTGATGTAAGCGGCTAGAAATTGCGGATAGTGTGCGAGATAGTATACAATTATTAAAAGAATAATTACAAATAGAACTTACCCTCCAATAAATGCATGCATCAATTATTTCTATAAATCTCTATCTTTCATAGGTCTGATCATTAACTTAATTCTTCGTTTAATGGAGTTTATAATTTCTTGTCTACGTTTTTAAATTATTTCCAATAATTTTTCATGTAATATTCTTTGTTATCTGTATATCTGCGAACAATTCGTCGTATAGACTTTGAGCATAACGAAAATATATTATTCCTTCATATAAGTTTGAATACTAGTTAAATTAATGATGCTATTTTTCACTGTTTCTTGACTGTTAATATCATATAGGTTATTAGTATATGGTTTAAATGCATTTCCCTTAACTCCAATCGCTATTCTGTATATCATATCATACGTGAATCTACGCATTTATTTTTAAAGATTTATTCTTTATTATTCTCTATTGATTTCCTGTTCACATCTCTATCTTCATCTACTATGATAACATTTCGCACCGACATGATTCACACTCTTCTACTAATTCTATAGTCATCCCTGCCTAACATTGGGCGCATTAACGAATTACTAAAAACCATTCTATTGAACTTCTAAGAGCCTTGAATTTAATAACTATTGAATACATCATAATTAGTGATGCCTGACGAAATGACGAAACCTGACGAAACCATAAGTTTCGTCATTGACGAAACTTGACGAAACTTAAGGTTTCGTCATTTCATCAAGGCAAAATAAGTTTCGCCAGGCATCTATAATCATAATCAGCTAAACCATATTCTCTACCTTTAGTACTTAAAATTCTTTTCAAATATTTACTTTTGGTAGATGTTTAGCAAATTATTTTGCAATTAATTTAATTTGAAAAAAATTTATTTTATAGATAACTCATTTTACAGAAAAAGTAATTCTAGTTATTTTCATAGTTAACAAATTTATAATTAAAGATATAGATTGGAATCGCCTAAAGTTTCTTTAATCGTTTAATCGTTTAACCATTTAATCATTTAATTTGGCCAGCATTAAAATAATTCTGGCCTATGACCAACATAATTCTGCCCGGAACTATGGAAGCAATTTTTAAACGGTTAAACGATTCCAATCTCTAATTAAAGATTAAATTTATTAAAAAATTCGGTTAAAGAATGAGATAAGTTTTAGATTTATACAAATATAAATATATAAAGCACGGTATCTGACCTATAACTCGATATAGCTATTCAAGGATAGAAAAGTAGAAATGAAGATATTAACGATTGCATCAGTGAATTTCAATCTAGAACCTTGAATATAAAAGTGTAATTGATTGAATTTCGTTCAATATTCTTTTCTATCCAAATTCCTTTACATAACGATGCCAAGATTTTATGTTTCATCAGAGTGCTTCAAATCAGCAATTCTTGAAATTTTCAAAAGTTTGTTTAATCTATTTCAACTTCAATTTCTATCATAACAATGCCCAAGGTTATTTGTTAGCTCATGTCTGTTAGTATTTTGAACCTTTTGTTTATCTTTCTTAACTCCAATTCTATTTTTATAATAATGCTCATTACATATTACAACATTTTAGCAGAATTTTGATAATACTTAAAAGCTTTTGTTTACTTTTTCAATCATAATTCTTTCTCATAACGATGCCCAATATTGCATGCTCTATCGTATCTTGTGTTAGCGTATATTTTAAAGTCCCTTATTTGGGGGACACTTAAAGCCGGGTCCATCATGAATTTAAATTAACGTTAAGGTCAGGGTCAGTTTAGAGCCTATAGGAGCTAAAATTAGAAGGCTCTATATGTAAAATCGTCCCCTGACATTTTTTTTAATAGGCCAAGAAAGGTTTAGACACTCGTTTCTTGTATTTCTCGCATTTTTACTTTTTTTGCTTCGTCGGGATGATCCGTGTAAACAAAAACTTTCGATTTTGATTGGTTGTGCGAAACGGAAGGTTTCGTGATGGACCTGGCTTTAAGGACCCCCTTATTTGTCTTTTAGCCCCAATCAAATTTTTATAATAATGTCAATTTTTATTATACATTCCACCATTATGAACTTTATTGGCATATTTGATAATAAAAAAGTTTTAGTTAGTTATTAAAAAAAAAATTGAATATTTTCCTGGCTATTATTGTTCATTTGCCACGTACTGGTCTATTGAGTAAATAATTGAACCAACCACCATAATTCTCTATTGTAAATTTTTTTATTATACTAGTAATAAAATGGCGAGATTTCACATGGTTGGAACCTTACTTATTAAGTGCTTAAATTTGAAAATAAAATTTTTAGATATATGATAATATTAATATGATTATAAAAAGGCATAAACTCCAAGTTAATAACTTATAATGAATGTAATCTTTCAATTCTTATAATCTATTACAAGAAGGAGTACTATTGAAAAGCACGGATTCTTGATATTACTACGAAAGTAAGGCCTATAGCAAATTCCTTATCTCCAGTATCTAAGACAGTTCGTGATAATGTTAAACGATCAAGCAAGGTGCAATGAAATTGCGAATTAATAACGCTTGTGACTATTTAATGTAGACAAGATTGGGCCCATATTTTAGTAGTATTGATGTAGACAGAATGAGTGTAAATACCTATAATGTAGTTAATAAGCAATTATACATTTATACTTTGTGATTTTGTGAACATAACTCAATATTACGTTCATCACTTGGGTTATGTTCTCTTTTCTATTAATATTATTTTGACGTTTGTACCGATCTTGTCTTTTTGCTGGTTCATTATTTGATAATTTAATTATTCTTCATCAGCTGTCATAAAAGCTAATCTTTCTTGAAGCATCATTATTTATTCGGGTATATAATTCTTCGATTTGTTTTTGCATTTTACGCAGAACCTTCAATACAATAAATTACTAATCATATAATTTTTATTATTCATATACACGTAG
This sequence comes from Gigaspora rosea, assembly GCA_003550325.1. Lineage (NCBI taxonomy): Eukaryota > Fungi > Glomeromycota > Glomeromycetes > Diversisporales > Gigasporaceae > Gigaspora > Gigaspora rosea. The sequence goes on along the minus strand of QKWP01000162.1, from coordinate 447,043 downwards.
ATTATTTAATTTATTGTTAATGTTATTGATTAAACTTCTGATTAATTAAAATATCAACGGAGTCATTGCGGGGCGAGAGCCGGACATTAACAAAATTCCATAGAGTATGGCTCAAAGGTTTTCCACCCCTTTCCCCTCTACCGCAACCCAATTACGCACGATGTATCGAACACAGGAGAAAACGATTTTGATTTGCGAAGAATTATATATACAAGCAATTATACCCGTTTTGTGCAATTAATAGAAAACGATTATTTTCTATTGGAGAATATTTTATTAAGATATGATAAATCCACGAAACCAGATAATAAGTTACTAGCTATATAGCACACAATAACGATAATTTACGGCGTTTGTGCTTGCTAAATGTCACGATTTTTGGCTGCTTAAATTTGCTTGAATATTTAGATTTTAGGAAACATATATCAACCTCTATCTTAAACGTCATTTTATAAATTAAAGTATTTTTTTTTAAAAAAAAATTTAAAGCATAGATGGATGATTTTATTAAAATTATAAGAATCTACTATTAAAACTCTAATCCTTGTTTAGAAAAATTAAGAATTAACTTAATTTTATTACTAACTTCCAAAACAATGAAGAAATTTTGATCGCTTTAGTAGCGAAATACTGTGACCATAAACTTACTACACCTTTCTTTCCTTTATTCCTGTTAGATTTACTTTTTTTAAAAATAATGCTTTAGACGTATAAATAGGTCAAATAGAAATTACCGGCCAATTATATGAAAATCCTAATGGTATTTTTTTATTTTTTTTTTTTTATCTGCATTAAAATCTTTTATCAAGTGAAATTTGAAACCTTACTTATGATAATTTTATTAATTCATAATTATTGTCTTAAATAATAACAGTATTTTAAAAATACATTTTAAATTATTTACATAAAAATACAAATTTGAATAAATACAAATATAATAATATTCCAACATTAAATATGATAAAAATCAAAGCGACAAAGATAGTAATATCTGAATATGAGAACATATAAAAATTGCTATTTATTGAATTGAGAATTAATTTCAAACCAATTATAATCTTTTGTTTCAGAGTTATTTAGATCTATACGCCTAGACTTTGTGTCTGTTACGAAATCTTGAAATTTATTGTTAAATTCTTCAAAATTATTAAAAGTCATTCTAAGAGTGTGAAACAATTCTTTAGGTTTCCCAAACCTATTGCGGAACTTGGTAGAGCGCAATACTTGTGTGATTGTGATAGAAAACCCAACCATTTGCTTGGTTAACCATTTACTTTGGTGTTTTCCCAGAAAATGTAATTCTCCATTGTTATTACCCATTTTAATTCGATGCTCCCAGCAATCAAAACTACTACCACTTTCGATTACTTTAATTCCATTTGTTTTTTTAATAAATAGCCTCCTGGGATCTAAAGGTATGAATTCGGCATTATTATCAAGAGTGGGAGAAATCTTAACAATGACAGAGCGAATTCTGTAATTTTTTAGATATTTAGAAGTGTCGACTTCGGCAATATAATCTAAAGTTTGCCCGGATAGGTCGTTAGTGACATTTGCATAGACAGAAGTATAAATATAGGACTTATTATCTATTGTGGAAGCGATATTAATATTCTCAACTTGTATTTCATGCGTTGAATTTGACATTTTAATATTTTGTATCGTTGGTATTTTTTTTTTGTGGTGAGAAAATGAATTCTTTTGATATGATTACTACATACAAGTTTTTATAATAGCTGACACTATGTATTGTGCAAATAACAAATGTATCGTGTTAACTTTGAAGCGTTACATTCGGACTAACTCTAGGCTTTATATCGTAAATGTAATTTAAATAAATGATTAACGTATGACATTACATCTATAAGCACATTGTAACATTATGCGTGCATGTGATGGCTTTAATTATTAATAATTTTGTTTCCTATAAATATAAATAAATACCCATATGTTGAACAATAAAGTACTTTGCATTTATTTGTTTCACAACATATCACTTATTTTACTTCCCAGAATTTAGAAATAAACTAAAGAATGTAATGACTAACACAGTGCAGCCTTTGTGCTAACACATGAAACATCGTAGGAATTCCATTTTTGGATCTTTATACAGGATTTTTGCTGCCAAATTTAATGTAGAAAAAACATATAATAATTCTTTTTGCATTTTCGGAAAATAGTAATGGCAAAACTCTACGAAAGTTGGAGTTTGAGATCCGATTCAAAATTAATTTGACAGTAATATGTAAAAAATTCATTAATTACATTCATTCTGCTTTAAAGTTTCACAGCAAACTTTCTATATTACAACCATTTTTTTAAAGTACTGTAATTACTTTGTAAAACATGATTATAAATTTGTTAAATTAAGTGTAATTTCACGAACGTATAAATAATCAGCTTAAGTTATTTCTAGCTGACTTGATGACGCTATGAGTAACTGTGTTAGAATCTCTTGTCCAGCGAATGTTATACTTAATAATGCCCACGAACAAAAATTTAGATTTGATGTTGAAGTTCTCACATTAATTAAAAGAGAAGAAGATATGAGAATTTTGGATTATAAAATTAAATTTATAAGATGTTCAACAGATGAAATGATATTTAATGAACGGTTTAAATTTGGTTACTATATCAAGTCATTGGATGTTAAAGTTTCTCCAACTCCGAATGTTGACAATCAGTTTACTCCGATAACTCCAAGGAGTCCACAAGGTCTCAATCGTAATGTTACAAATGCAGAAGATGTTAATGCAAGAGTCACTATTGCAGCAACTCCTACAGCAACAGTTGGATATAATAATGTCAACACGACTACAGGTCTTGAATGGGAAATAATAATCAGTGGTGCTAATTATGATCGTTGGGAACATCGATACAAGGCTAAAAAAAACTACAGGAATGCTTATGATTCTAGACGGAATCTTAACCTTGCTGATTATGAATACGGGTCTCAATGGCAAATTAATAATACGACTGGATTTTATATCGAAATTATGCAGGTATTGCGGTTAAAGCAAAATCGACCAGATCGAATAACGATAAATGAAAACCGAATAAGCTCGGATGCGTTAGACAGACTAAGTCATCAAAAACCAAAAAAAATAGTACACGCCCTTAAGGTGACATTTGACGAAATTAATGGCGAAAAAAACTTTGACAATGAATTTAAAGGCTTCTTAGAGAGTTATAATTCTAGGAGCCATCACACTCTCATTGTACCAAACAAAAATAATGATCCCGCTGAGGATCGCTTTTCTTCAAATGGCATAACAATCGAACGTCGGCTCGGATAAACGAAAAAATAAGACTAATTGTCTATATAATATACGTATTTCTTAACACTAATTCAGTATTAAATCTTTATACGTTGTTTTATAAATTACTTTATAAATTAAATTGAAATGATCAAAATAAATGTTACAAAGTTGAAGAGCATCTCCAAATATAAAATATGTTCTAAAAACATTTATTAGAACATTTATTTGTTTGTAAACCATTGTTAATAATGCAGGTTAAATTTACTATTCCACATTAATACTTTTTATATATTTAAAGATTTAAATTCACATATTTATATTCTAATTTAAATACTATTTTATATATTTTAAATATTTAAAAATTCACATATACAATATTCACAATAAATATTTATCAATGAATTAGCCCATTAATAATACTATTATTAATTAAATTGTCTTTACGATGACTATCGGTTCATTTATTATATTAATATGGCCATAAATCATTTATTATTATAATTTAAACAACTATTAACAGAATCACCAATCTCTCTTCTATTCACAAAATCGAAAGCTTATATACGCAAAGTAAAATGCATATTCCAAAACTGGCAATAATTTCGTTTGTTGTTATTTATAGAATAAATATGAACCAATATAGGTGCCATTCATCTCACATTTAATCTTTAGGAACAGAGCTCAAAAAATATGTTTAAAATCAAAAACTTAATAGTTTTATTGTCTAATTAGCAAATTATTGACAAAAATTGATATATGAAATGTTGCCATTTATATATATAACGAATATTTATAAAATAAGGTAGTTGCGCAACCTAATTATGTTAAGGCTAGAAACGTATGCACAAATAAAATACATTCAAAACTCTGTAAATTTAAATTCCTGTGATTTTGCGAGATTTGTGTTGATATCTTGCACGAGTTAAGCTATTCTATTGAAAATTTTAACTTATACAATATTTTAAAAATGAATTACGCGCGAACTTGTGAAATAGAGTCTCATGCGAGACATGTGAAATTTATGCTAGATAATCTCTTGAGAAATATATTTCTATTACTGACCTTGACCTTGACAATCGTATACGTATGCTGCTATCATAATTACCGGATTATGGCATCGTATTAGTAGCATACACTGTTATTAATTACGCGCAACGTAAACCTAGTGCTCAGCACGATCGAGTAAAACTTGACACTAATATACTCGATCAAATCGGATAAAAGGATGATTCCTGGTTATCAATGATGAGAGCGAAAGTTTGTTTCATTTCAAGTTGCATAGTGATCACTGGATTATATTTCATCAAGTTGACGTAAACAGATTGAAAAGATGGCTGGAGCAGGAATATGCCGGAAACACTCAGAAGTGCAACCATTAATCATAATTGAGTATACAAGTTAAAATTTTTCATAAAAATTACTTACACTCATTACTTCACCATTTCATTATCGTTAACAAAATTATACCTTTATTTTCGAGTAATGCGGAAACTGGAAATTTTAAAATTGATATCAGCATTTGTGCATATTATTTTCTAATCTTTTTTTTAAATAATGCCATTACTAAACGATTACCTTTTTGAAAATTTTTTTTTAAGAATTATTTGAACTTCTTGTAATGTAGAAATGTTGCATAATATTGTGGAGTAAACATGTTCCTTTTGGTTATATAAATTATAATAACATGTAGTTTGATTAAAAGTTAAAGAGAAACGCAATTAATTCATCTAATTATTTGAATTAAATATTCAAATTATTATTTGAATACATATCTCATATATCTTTATTAATTAATGAATTTTAAATTGACTTATTCGTGGAAGTCAAGAGCATGATTTTTTTATTACATTGAAATGTTCTTTATTTGAAATGTTTTTACGAAAAAATAGGAAATTTAAATGTTTACATCTTGATAGAATTACTCATAATTATAAAATTAGTTATGGAATTAATTTATAAAAACTCTTTTATCACTTCATTAAGTAATCATTGCATGTCAATTAATTTGAGATGCAAAAACATTAACTGAAGCTCTAGCCTGTGCTGGTGATTCTACTTTAATCTTTTTAGATTTATGGAACAATAATCCTGTTTTAATGGTTGAAAAGCATTTGAAAAGCATTTCATAGAATTTTGAAAGGCATTTCGTAGAAACACTATTATTACCTCCTTTAACCTTCATAATAACCAACTTGGTTTAATAGAGGAGGAATTAGTAGAAATTCTTTGCACAAACATTATTTAACTCATTTGAATACCACAACAAATATGAATATAAAAAAGATTTTATTAATTTACTATAGGACCATCTACATTAAATTCTACAAAAATTTAATATCTCATAGTACTCTCATAGCATATTTCATTTGCATGACGCATAGCTTATTTAGTCTTTAAGATACAATTAAAATTATCAATTTTTACAAATAATAATATAGGTAAAACTAATTTATTCGAACATCAAGATTAATTTAAGTGGAAGTAGCTTGAGGCAAATCTAAATTTCGGTAAACATATAATGTAATTTTTAAATTAATAATATATTATAATTTTAATATATTAGTTAAAAAAGGTTGCTGCACAACAAAATAAAACATGCTGCTTAAACAAATAGAAAATTTTAACAATTATATAGAGAAAAAGAACAGGTAAAGTTACTTTAGAAACTTTTCAAAAATTTTATCATTTAATAATTTTTAAAGCATAAAAGATAGTTTGTATGCCAGCAGTGACAAGTGATGGGTACATACTAGTCTATTTAAAAATTTATAAAAAAGACTTATATAAATATATATATTTATGAAATTATGTATTGTTGTCCAGAGTGTAGCGATAGACACTCAATTTTTACATACTATGTGATACAAAAGTTACGTTTTTGATGCATTTGACTATAAAAAGTTCCTTCTTTGATGTATTAACATAATTATCAATAATAAACATGTCAATAACATAATTTTGAAATTTTTTGTCTGTTCGCATGCAATTACAAACTATTTTAATCAATAAACTGGCTATTTGATTAGTAATACAGTAGTACAGATCAAATTTGGGTTACAAATTTATAATAACTGATAATAGTATTAACAGTTAAATAGAAGGTTATGAAATAAAATATATATATATTCGTTAATAAAAGAAATTTTTTTTATAAGACTATAATATACTTTTATTTTTAAATTTTATGCTTTGGACTTATTTTGGTTCCTGATTCCTAGTAATTAAATAATTTTATATGCTATAAATATAAATAAATTTTTTACAAATATTAATAAATTTTATCTATTATAATTATATAACTTTTATATATTATAAAACTTAATTCGTGATCTGCTAAGAACCAGTGAAATAACATAGTAAATCATGGGAAATTTACTATTGTTTTTTGCCTTTTTTGGAATCTGGAGTTTCCCAAAGGACAAACCGATTTTCTACTAAGTAAACACCTCTTTTAAATTAAATAAAAATTGTAGAGGAGAAAATTCCGGTCATAATGGCAGTTATTCATTAAAATTGGTCCAGTGTATCACGAAATATGAGCATTTTTGTCTTTGCGGCTATATGATGTAAAAAAAAAGTAAACATATAATCAGTAAGACAAAATGTTCATATCTCGTGACCCATTGGGCTGATTTTAATGATTTAACTGCCATTATGACCAGAATTTTCCCCTCTACAACTTTTACTTAATGTAAAAGAGATGTTAACTTAGTAGAAAATCGGTTTGTCCTTTGGGAAACTCCAGATTCCAAAAAGGCAAAAATTTTATAGTAAACATATCTCCACTGTTTACTAAGTTTTTTCACTGATTCTTAGATGGATCACGAATTAAATTAAAATTATATAAATATTATAATATTATATATTATAAAATTTAGATAAAAATTTTATATAAATGTTATATATTACTAAATTTACATATATAATTATGTAACTTTATATATTATAAGTAGTGTTGAAAATTTCAGATTCAAATACTGTTTCATAAGAACAATATAATAACTATATATGTTTTCACACAATTGGTTACTGCTCTTACTATAAAAAAAAATCAGTATAATGTTATAAATATAAAATCTCTCAAATCTCAAATAAGTACATAGTTATTATGCAAATTGAAATTTTATCTATAAAATTAAATATAAATTTTTATCAGTTCTGGTTTGCTATAAAATTATATTATATACTTATGAGAACATTATTATTATTTTACTGTTTTCAAAAAATTTTTTAATAGTAAACAGTAAAAAATTTCTACTGTTCTAAAATTTATAATAGAGTTCTCATGAGAACTCTGAGAACACTAATTTCTAATGCTGATTATAAGCCTGTTACAAACTTATTGTAACAGCCAATAAGGCTATATTAATATTAAAGTAAAAGTTAAATTAAAGTTAGATCAAGATTAATACAGACTTGTAAGAGGATTATTTTTTGTTACAAGTGAAATAGGGTTATTTTTGTAAAATTTTGAATTATAAATAAAGCTGTTACAAATAAGTGGATAACAGTCTGTTACAAATAGATTCATTCTATTATAAAATTTAAAAAAGAAATAGTCAATATCTCAAAATTTTACTAGGATAACCTGTTAAATTTTAATTAAAAATACTTTTCTTGTAATTTTATACTACCTCTAATTCTAACTTTAACTTTAATTATAACTTTTACTTTTATTTTTAGAGAAACCTTAGTCTAGACCCAGGTTTTATGTTAATTAACATAAACCTCATAGAGGTTTACATTAATTTTTTTATTCTAGACCCAAATTTTACATATGCGCAGTGATTGGCGATCATATACTGTATAAATTTTTTTTCGTGTACCATGATAATCAATTTTTTGGTTTGTTGTTTCGCTTCACTTTTGCCGTTTAATAATTTTTTTTTTAGCTTGTTGCCTTTCAGATTTGGTTTCGTCGTTGGTGTTGTCGTGGTGTTGTCGTCGTGGTGTTGTCGTCGTTGTCTTCATTGGTGTAGTAGTTTCTTAGGGTTCTGTAACCAAACAAATCGCCAACGAAGCGACTCCGGTAAGGTTTCTCTCTTTTTTTTTATATATATATATAATAATATGTTTAGCTTTTCTGGGTTTTGAATTCTTTCGTCGGGTTCAGAAGCGGGGTGTTTCTTACGTTGTTCTGTTGCCAGGTTCAGGAGGTTTTTTTTTTATAATTGTATTTGTTTTTTTCTTGTTATTTGCTTGGCTTGCGTAGGGTCTCAATTGTGCACTCAAGACAGTCTTGGAGTTATCATAACAAAAATTTTGACTGAACAAATCATCAACAAAGCGACTCTGGTAAGGTTTCTCTTTTTGTATTTTTTTTTTTTTATATTATATATTAATATGCTTTTCTTTTTTTCTTTTTTCGCGGGTCTTGTATTCTTTTGTCGGGTTCAGAATTGGGTGTTTTTTACATTTTTGTAGGTCTTGGATTCTTTTGTCGGTGGGTGTTTTTATATATATATATATATATATATATATAATAATATGTTTAGCTTTTCTTTTTTTCGCGGGTCTTGAATTCTTTCGTCGGGTTCAGAAGCGGGGTGTTTCTTACGTTGTTCTGTTGCCAGGTTCAGGAGGTTTTTTTTTTATAATTGTATTTGTTTTTTTCTTGTTATTTGCTTGGCTTGCGTAGGGTCTCAATTGTGCACTCAAGACAGTCTTGGAGTTATCATAACAAAAATTTTGACTGAACAAATCATCAACAAAGCGACTCTGGTAAGGTTTCTCTTTTTGTATTTTTTTTTTTTTATATTATATATTAATATGCTTTTCTTTTTTTCTTTTTTCGCGGGTCTTGTATTCTTTTGTCGGGTTCAGAATTGGGTGTTTTTTACATTTTTGTAGGTCTTGGATTCTTTTGTCGGTGGGTGTTTTTATATATATATATATATATATATATATA
>QKWP01000162.1:424309-437819 GCA_003550325.1 Gigaspora rosea | reverse complement strand
TTTGGGGTTTGGGCTGTTGGTATTGCATCGTGGTAAAATTTCGTTGGTGCCAACTTGAATACGATGCCGTGGGTGGTACAGTTTTCTTTGGTCCTATTGATATCTTTGTGGGTTCGGCGTGTGTTTGGGTGCAGATCGTTATACGAGTGTACTTTTTATTTTTTTTTTATTTTTTTCTTTATTTTTAATTTTTTTTTTATTAAATAAATATGAAATTTTATGTAATAAATAATGTAATTTTTGGATTTTTTTTTATTATTACCGGTAAAAAAACTTAAAATTTTTTTTGATGATTTAACTATCAGTCACGTGACCGAATTTGATTGGCCGATCATGGGTCAGCATGGCGATAGGTCGCTGCCCAATTTATATTGTCATATGATTAAATTTGATTGGTTAGATATGGGGTCTAGGATTAAATTAGTTGTCTTAATGTAGACCTCTTTGGGGTTTAGGTTATTAGTGTAAACCCCGGGTCTAGGATAAGACTACTCTTATTTTTATTATAACTTTTTACTTATTTGGCTACTTAACACAATTTTATATTTTAAATTTTCAATATATAAATAAATATTAGCAGTTAAATATGTGCTGCACCCTGTGTTGTGCTTATATATTGCTTCTTAATAATTAACCAATAAAATTTCAAGATCAGGTATAATATAGCACAATTAGAACAATCAAAACAAATAGTTGTTTTGGCAAAATTGCCTATAACTTAAAATTTCATATATGAAGCTATTCTTTACTCTCTAACAAAAAAAAATTATTGTAAATTTTAGTATAAAAACCAACTCAATGAACTGTGGGCAGGGTTGGCACATTTATCCATTGGTGTGAATGAAGAACAACTCCATTGGCATCACTCCATTGCTCCATTGAGAATAATTTGCAAATGGAGCCAATGGAGGCCAACTAGTTTATAATATAGTATTTGTTAATAACAAATATTAATTCCTTTGGCTCCATTGGCTCCATTGGTTCTATTGGTTCCATTGGCTCCATTGGTTTGCAATTTTTCAATGGAGTATATCTATTGCCAACCTTGCCTGTGGGTCAATAGCATAGTAGTTGCACTACTGGGTTCCCAATTACAGGTCGCTAGTTCAAGTCAGGTTGCTCACACTTGAGCATATGAAGAGATAAAAACTGTGCCAGGATCATAATTGAAGTTCAGCTACAGAACTTCTATTGAACACTTTAATAAAAAACAAGGATACCTCCAGTGAAATTCTAGTCAAAAAACTTGGATACCTTCAGTAAAATTTTCTGGTCAAAAGAAACTTGGACAGTTCCAGTAAAATTCTCTAGTTATAATTAGGTCATGCAGTAAAAATCTGGATATAGAATTAGAACATTACTGGTTAATCCAGTTGTAAACAATTAGAATAGCCACATTGCTATAATAATAATAACAAATATAGATCCTTGATATATAAAGAACCTTACAATTAAGGGTAGAGTATATCTAGATTATTTTTATATTACTAATTATGACTCTACTATGTAAATCAGATTACACAACACAATCACTATGAATGAGTTACATAAAACTAAATATAATATTATAAAATATCACTAAACCTGTTTTTGAATGCTTGTTTTTTCAAAACATAAAAAAAAACTATATTAACTAGTTGGTATGTTAAAAATTTACTTACTAAGTTAATAAATTTTGTGGGTAATAAATAAATTTTGTGGGTGACAACACGAAACTAGCCAATCAAATCAAATGATGTACAAGTAATTTACAAGTGATCGATAAAGAGTAAACTCTACCCTTAAGGAAGGCCCCATTGATTAATACAAGTTAATAAAAATTTGTGCACTACTGAGCATCCTGCAGTCAAGCAGATTATAAAAAAAAACAAAAAAACCTATCTCTGCATCCTAACCTAACCCTAACCCTAACAGACAAAGCCTGGTTTATTTATATATATATATATATTATGCAATGATGATCAAAAGATTTAACCAATCAGATAGAAATATAATGTATAAGCACATAAATTTATCCAATAATTAAACTGGGTTCTTTGTTTGTTGGGATTAGGTTAGGTAGAGTTAGGGTACAGAGATTGGTTTTTATACTAAAATTTTACAATGAAGCTTTTTTATTAGAAGTTATATGCAATTTTGCCAAAATGCCATTTGTTTTGATTGTCCTGATTGTGCTATATTACACTTGATCTTAAAATTTTATTGGTCAATCATTAAGAAGCGACGTATAAGCACAACGCAGAGGTGCGACGCATATTTAACTCCTTATTTATTTATGTACGGTATATATATATGTAATAATGATCAAAAGATTAACCAATCAGATAGAAATGCATTGTATAAGCACATCATTAGTGGCGACGCACAGGCAAGCATGAGTGTGTATATGAATCTAACATTTTAAAGGTGTGTGTTCACTAATATTTGATATTAGTGTAATGACTATATAATTGAAGTTGATGAAATTGGTAGATAATACCAAAAACCTGTAATCTGGATGTGGGTAAACTTTGATATGAGATGATCAGTTGGGACGATTATTAAAGTGGGAGAGCATATACGTTTTACCAATTTAACTCTAATATTTACTAGGAGATAAGTTTCTGATTTACTCGAATAAAGGTCTCTTCAGCACTACACTAGCTTACTTCCTTTATTCTTAAATCGAAGGAAATTTCTCTACTTGTATTCTATTGTATTGTATTAAGTTGTATTATATAGATTGTATTGGATATCTTTATTGAAGTCAAATTCATTCAGTTATATATGTAGTGCCTCAGATTAAAACTTGCGTCAGATTGAATCCGACGCACGTCAGATAACTATCAGTTGACCAGCATTAAATGATCAGCAACAACTGGCCTAAACTACCTCCTAACTTTACCATAATCTTACTCTAACCCTAATCTAATTTAGGCTGGTGTCAATCTGACGCAAGGTCGATCTGAGGCGCACAACATATATATTTAAATTTAATATACAGCACGTTAATGTGTTGTTTGGCACAAACGTGCTGTTTAACACGCTACGTGATGATACAACTAAGCCTAGCACGTTGACGTGCTATTGAGAATGTTTATAATCTGCGCCACTTAACACGCATACGTGCTAACACATTAACATGTTATGAAGATTTTACAAAAAAGGAGTGATTATATGTCAATCATCAAGTTTACACGAATTTTAACCAACATTTAATGAATTATACAAAAATAGAAATGAAGGTTATCTATACTAAAGAGAAGATCTATTTACAAATGGGGGTAAACTAATTGGAAAATTCAATCTTCTAATGTCACAATTTCGAATTGTGACACTACTTTAGATTTATGATTACGTACTGGCCATTTACATGATTAAAATAGGTATTTCGCAGATCAGTATGATATAGGTGAGCAAATCCATATAGTATAGGCCGAATTTTTAAATCAATACTATACTGATCCAGTGTAATATATATTAGGGTTAGGGCTAGGAATTATAGCTGATCGGTATAGTATAGATCTTAAATTTGGCCTATACTATACGGGTATTACGAATATCAGTATGGCACGACATGCCAGATCAGTATGGTATGGATGCAATTTATCAAAACCGTACCATACTGTAGAGATGTGATCCGTTATCCGTTTTCATCCGTTTTTATATTAAAATCCACTGATATCCGCGGATTTTAATATGAAAACAGATGGTAATGGATAACGGATCACATCTCTACCATATAGTTGGTGGTAGAATTAATTTTACAAATTAATACGGTTACGGCATTGCCGTATTTTTTGCTGTAATTGCTGTGAGCCGTAAAGCCGTAATGCCGTAAAGCCGTAAAGCCGTAATGTCATAATGCCATAATGCTATAATGCCGTAATGCAGAAATACTATCTGCTATAATACCGTTTGTTAAAATGCTGTACTGTATTATGGTTTCATTTAAACAATATACTATTAAATTTGAATTAAGTCGACTTCATTGATTTAATACATGAAATGGCTATGAAAAAAGGGGTTGTAGGTCTAGGTACTTAAACATCGTGATTTATTTTTTTTGGCCAATTAGACCAGTCTATAAGTCAATCATTGTTTGAGAATGTCTTTAGCGAGATAATTGATTGGAATGATATCATTGTTAACAGCATTTATGGCTTATATAAGATGATACATGCCCATATACATACTTAGCATTTTAAAATTGATTATAACTATTGTATTCTGCAACTGTTCACGTGACCCTTAAAACATATGGTTGAGTTGTGTCATGCGTCATGCATTAGTGACGCAACTTATGGTTTCGTCAGGTCGCATAAGATTTCATCAGAATTCATCAGTTGCATCAAGCATCTATAATTCTGCTGCAGAATACACTTTAAATAACTTTTATATTTACCGATTAATTAATGTAAATGATTGTATAGCAAATAACAACATATTCATCAGTTTCCGGTTTGGAGTGACTGGGTGTCATGTAGTTACCTAATTATAACATTATAATATCAGTCACACAATTTGTCGCGCAGATTACAGGGTAAAATTTTTAATATGAAATTGGAGTGATCGACATGCCTATTTTAATAGTAAATTGCATAAATTGCAACAGTAGGCTTTTTTTAGTCGCCATTTTCAGGGGTTTTTTAAAAAAGGAAACTGCACCCACAAGACTAGATATGCTTAGCTATACAAATACTTCATTGATTTGTAGTTTTAACCAAGAAAAAAATAAAGCTGAGAAAGATCACGCCCTCAAAAATAGCCTTTTGTTCTATTTTATATAGTACTTGCAATGCGACCGAACCTTCTTGCTTTGAAACTTTTTAAGCAAAAATACACATACTCAGTCAAGATTAATTTCAAGAAACGTTAAAAGAATTCATACCTATTATTGTTTCGGTTTGTTCACACACAAATCTCAAACTAATACTAATAGATCTATTTGTTTTTTATATTATACAGTATTAGAGTAGCTGCACGACGCAGTGGTACTAAAACCAAGAACGTTATATAAGTACATCTTAAAAGTTAAAATTTTCTGAAATAGACTATTTTATTTACATTATTTAGTTTTCTTTTTAATGATAATACAGGGTTTGTCAAGATTGCTAAAACGAAAACTAATCGAAACGAAAAATGAAAAAAAGCAAAAGTTGCACCTTCCTACTGTTCCTCTAAAATGTAGGGTTTTTGGGTCGTCTTTCTTTCTCTTATATTAGCTAGTTTCTTAAAATGGGCATTCTATTCAGGTTCATACTCCTAATCCGTGTGTACAATACAAGCAAGTCTCAAAAGGTCCTAAATTAGGTTTTAAATTAGGTTCGCTGGGGTTTTAGCGCTATTGTAAAATCGTTTTTGAGTTCTCTTGCTCTGGGGTTGGCTTGGCTATTTCTAGCACTGTTTTTTTTTAATAAATAAACAATTCTACGCCTTTATTAATAAATTTAAAAAGTCTTTAAATGGGTTATCATTGATTTTTACTTTGTCAAGTTCAAGCATTCGAACAAAAATTTAAAATCATGGACATGATTGTTATAACAACGTCAAATGATTATTATATAATACAAAGATAGCTTTTATAAATGATTATTATATGATACAAAAATAGCTTTTATTAATTATTTATTATATGGATCATTGGGGTGTGCAGTCAACTATAAAAATTAGTAAAGTTTTTTTTGATCAGAATAGTAATCAGAATAGTGATCAAAATAATGATCGGGAATTATTTATCACTTTTTATATATATTTTAATAATAAAGAACGAAAATTTTTAACATAACATTGTTATAGCAGCTATTATATTTTTATATCGACAAATATATCTTTAGGAATAAGATTCGTGACCGCGCCGGCTATTAATCAAGATATTGATACAAATTATTTACTAATCACTAACACAATAATACAGAGCAAACATGCGCGTTGATGAGTTTAATGTAAAAAATTATATTATGCCCAACTTTTATTTACCTAATAAACATGTTTAAGAATTGATTTATGCTAAAAAGTAAATCGATTCGCTCTAGATATCCAAAACATCCAATTATGCAATAAAAAATCCCGATCACTATTCTGATCACTCTCCTGGTCAATAAATTCAAAAAAAATCAATATTTAATTTTTATATGGTACTACATATAGTTTTGATTTACTTAGTTGACCGCACACCCCAATGGATCATGCCGAATCAATAACTTAACCGGATCGGCTGAAGGAATTATGATAATAACGATCACGATTCTTCTGATCTTTTGCCTGCCAAATAAACCTGTTTTAAATAAAAATAAACAATCGATACATAATAAATAATAAATTTGCATCTGCTTTATTTCACCTACAAATGCTTTGAAAACGTAGTTCGGTTATATTGTACTGACAATTTTAAACCAAAACTTAACTCTAACGGCAATAACTAGATTAATTTGCCTGCGAAATAAGCTTTTGGTGAAATAATTTTTTATGAAACGGACTTTGTCCGTGAATTAATCGATTACAAATTGTTTTCTGTGAAGTAATTATGGTGAATAGATCAAACCAAGTGAACTGAATACCAATAAATAAATATTAAATAAAAAAAAATAAAATTGAATTAATTTAACAGTAAATGTCAGTACATAAAAAAATTTTATTTATAAATGTACTACACTATAATGAATCGGTGTAATTATTTATAAAATTAAATGTTAACCTTTTTTGTTCGAGATAAACCAGAGTTAGATATATATAGATGAAAATAATTATTAATGTATTATCCCGGAGTTTGATAGACGGACAAACCCAAGACAAATTATTATAAATACTTCTCATATTCATCTTCCATATTGCAAAAAAATATTATTAAAAAAATTATTAGTTTTATCCATTTTTATAAAAAAACAAATAAATAAAACTATAGAAGAATTTTTGTATAAAGCTTTATCTGAATCTGAAGAGGTTTATGATGAAGAATTTGATACAAGTATTGAACATAAAACATATGATGAGACACTCACATTTGATCATCATTCTAAAAAATTTGAAAAATTTGCAAGAAATTATGACTCAATCAATTAATAAGTCAGATGATGAACTATTTGTAAGTGATGATGAAGTTTTTCAAAATGATGATGAAACTGAAAGTCTTGAAGAATTTGAACAACCATTGCCTCTTATCCCAAATCCTAATGTTAAAACAGCATATTGTTGACAATGACAATGATGATAATATAATTCAAAGATGTACTGGACCAGGAGAACATTATTTAAGGCAACTATCTGGTGCATGGGAAATTGATTCACAAGCTGTAAAAGATGTTAAAAGGGATATTTCAGCACTAAGAATTTGTTTGCGCCATCTAAACTTTGATCAAAGAACTGTACATGAATTTGAATCTAAAAAAGAACAATCTACTAATGAAAGTATAATAAGTTTACATTGCTGCCTATTTTGTAATAAATTAAAATATTTTTTTATACGAGGTAAAATATGTTTATTGCATATATGAAAAGTGTATGAAAGCATAATTCAAGCACCATGTGTTGGTTTGTTCAAGTGCCCAGCAATAACTGAATATGAAGATCTATTAAAAAAATCACTTCCTGGTATTACTGATAAACCTTGTTTTATTTGTACAAGCTGTTTTGTAAAAAATGGAGGTCATTTGCAAATTCAACCAAAAAAAAAAGGAGAAAGCCTTATTTTATGTGTAGAACAACAACTACATGAGACTGATACAAAGTCTGCTTTGAAGTTTCTAGCCAAGTGGATTGAACAAACAGCTGAATTAGAAGATGAATCTAAAAAAATTAGTATATTAAAAGAACTTGTTAAACTTTTTAATAATATTACAACAGATAAATCTAAAATGGAAAATACTATAAGTACATCTTCTACAATATCTACAGTTCCAAGTTGTTTTTTAATAAAAATAGCATTGCTATTAAAAAAATTAAAGTTAGTGAAGAACAAGATTAAGAACAATTATTAAAAAGTGTTACATCTCATTCACTAGGAAGCATGCTTGCTTCTTCTATATTACAAGAACGATCTGAGCTTAAAAAAAAATTATCATTACTTGAAGAGCCTAAATCTTTTGATGAATACTATCTAGATATGCCGTCATCTCTTGTTAATTTTTTTTATAGATTAATTCTAACTATAAAAGAAAAAAAGTTGCAAGTATTAGCTAGAAAAAGAAAAGAAAGAAATATGCCTCCTCCACAGTTGGAAAGAAGAAAAATTGAACTAATTTCATCCTTTTTTGCTTCTGTAATACTTACTATTGCTTTTCCACAATGGAAAATATGGTTTATGCATATTCTTTCTTCTCTTTGTCGGCGACCAAAAATGATAGGAGTTTTGTACAAAATTCTTTATACAGTTCGAGTATTAGCTTATGTTAAAGATCATGAAGTTCGTACCCAAAAATATAGAATGCTTGCTGCAGATCCTCAGTTAGAATAAATTTAAATCCAAACGTAATAAATATTGCAGCTATAGATAATATTGATTTAAAAGATGCAAACTTTCAATATGGTAATATATTTAATGTTGTGCGCAATACTGCACATGCAACAGCACGAATGGTCTTTCAATACCAATATTTGGAGCTTGTTAATTTGGATGATAATATAAGAAATTATCCTCCTTTTGGCATAAGTTCAATTATGGAACAATGCCAAACTACAATAGATTGGATTTTTAATCAATAATTAATACAGAACAAACTTTTAATATTGAACATATTAATGAAGCTATTAAAGCCAATATTGATTCAACATTGTTTGTAGATTCTCCAAATGTTGTAATTCTTAAACCAGGAAAAGCACCAAGCAAAGATGAGCATGTTCACAAAGCTGTTGATATGTTTTTAGAAGACTTTGGTTATACAGAAGATGGTGTATTAAATTTAGTATGTGATGAAGCAATTTGTCGCCACATGAAAAGTTATAAAAGTAATGAACAAACTGTACATTGCATTTTGGGACAATGGCATACAAGCCAGGCATGTGCAGTGCAATAATTACTGCTTTTTCAGGTTATGGGCTTTTTGGACTTGCTACACAGCTCAGTGTTAAATTTCTTGATAAGCTTGAACAGTTTGTTGACTATCGGGCAACATTTCGAGTACTTGAGCTTCTCTGGACAGCTGTAGGAGTTGCAATTCATCAACATATTCAAACAGAAAATATTTCTATTAATAATATCCCTAAAACAAACAATAATATTTTAAAAATATAGTATAATTTTTCTCTGTGGTTAGGGTATATGAAATTGCACAAACTTGGTATTTGTATTGGAAATTTTGATTTACAACTTCATAGCTTAATGGCATTTGCACCATTATTTCATATTACAAGAAAATATAGATATGCAGAATCAGTAGCATGATTTATAACAGAACTGCGAAATGAGCCACAACTTCTTCAAAATCTTCGAACAGTACCTTCAATTAATTTAACACAAGAAGGACATTATTTTGCTTTTGATGAAGCTCTAGAAACATTTGGAATAAAATTTCTAAAAGAAAATATGACTGGCTGTGCAACAAATTTAGAAAATTTAGAGTTAAACATCAAAGCAGCACAAACTGAATATGATTGACTTAACTTGTTAATTTCAGAATTTACTAATGACCAGTCAGTAAGCAGAAGTTCGCGATCTATCAAAAGTCATCAAGAAGTTCTTTGGAAACTAATTTATGATCTTAAATTAGAATTTATTAACCAAAAACCAGAAAGTAGCATATTATTTGCAGAAACTACACAATTAACAGAAGATGGATACTGACGAATGTTTACTTGCTATGAATTAGGAATCAAAAGAATGAATAGTATTATTAAGCAAAAAACTTCTGTACAAGCAATTCTAATACCTATGAAGGTAAAAAATAAAAAACATGTAAAAGCAAAAACTAATCAAACAGCAACAGAAGAAACTAATCAAATAGTAACAGAAAATTTTCAAGCTTTAGAACTAAATGATGATATGGAAGTTGAAGAGATTAACCAAAACTTACAATTGGAATCATCATCTGGATTATCACATCAAAAAAGACAACATTCAACACATATACCAACAGATATTGAAGAACAAATTCTCATAGAGCTCGAAAAATATAAAGATTTTACTGTATTACCTCCAGAGATTGTTGAAGATTTGGTTGAGAAGTTAGCAGTTCATACTGATTATTGGACTTCAAAACGAATTTGGGATCGATGGTATAATCGTTATAAAAGAGTAAAAAAAAAAAAAACTACAACCTTAAATTTAGATACAGATGACCCTCTTGAAACTGATTCAGTTGAAACTGATAACCTGCTATAGTTTACTTAATAACTTGATAGCATACAAATTATCTAAGATCATGAATTTATATACATTTTTTAAAATAAGTTATCATTATAAAATAAATTAATTTTTTATTAAATTTTTATTTTTATTTTTTTTAAATTAAATTATTATTATATTTATTATTTAAAATTATTTTATTTTTTTTAAAATAAAACCTTTATTTGTTTTAACTTTTTTCAACTTATTTTTTTTTTTTTAATATTAAATATTTTTTAAAAAATTTTATTTATTTTTTTTTTATTATTAATATTATATATACTATTATTTTTTAAATTATTTTAAAATTATTTTATTTTTTTAATATAAAACTTTTATTTGTTTTAACTTTTTCAACTTATTTTTTTTTTTTAATATTAAATATTTTTTAAAAAATTTTATTTATTTTTTTTTATTATTAATATTATATATACTATTATTGTTTAAATTATTTTTAAAAAAAAACTTTTTTAAATTACTAGTATTATTTTTAAATTATTATCAATTAACTTATATTTTTTTAAAAAAAATTATCTTTTAAAATTATTCTTTTATTTAATTAATTTTTAAATTATTATTTTAACTTACTATATTATATCCACTTTTTTTTATCCACTATACCAAATATATAACTATCATATCTATGCCTAAATCTAATTATTATGTTACATCACAAATTTAACTATTGTGCCTATACCTAAATCTAATTACTATGCTATGTCTCAAATCAACTATTGTATTGCATCCTAAGTCTAACTATCATAATGTACTATCGTGCTATATTCAATCTTACTATTGTGCTACATCTAAATATAATTATTGTGGCATGTTCCGAATTTAACTATATGCTATGTTCTAAATCTAACTATTGTACTATGTTCCGAATCTAGCTATCATGCTTTTGAATATAATCTATAATAAACCTTTTCTTGATCTTCTAATATTATTGCATTCTTCGATTTTTTGTTAATGTCTTCATTAGTCGTCGCTGTCAATTAAACATCAGTATATAGACAAATTCAATTTTAAATAAGCCAAAAACGTTACACGTTGAATAAATTTACCAGAATATCATTCCGAAATTCGCTTTACTGACCCGATAGGATCTGGTACCCAAATAACCTAATTAACAGTTATATATAAAAATTTTATTTTTAATTAATTAATTATTTTTTTCAATTAAATTAAAATCGCTATAAGTAAAACTTCACAATGTGGGATATTTTACTTTGAAATTAAAATTATAAATAAAGGAAGAAACGGGTAATACTTTTATGTTTGCATTCTTTGCAGCTTTTACTCTGTAAATTGAATCTTCGAATACCAAACATTGCGCCTTGCGATCTAAACCCAAGGATATAGGACGCCTTTGAATTTGCTGCGTAGATGGCATGCAATTCCTTAAAATATTTTATCAGTTATAATTATTAAATTTCTGTTATTCGCCTTAAAAAATACAACATATTAATTCTAAATGTTGGTTACCTAAATTAATTCCATTTTTAGTATCAAATACTATCTCATTTCTAAAATTTAGATAGCATCCAATTATATCACCAGTAGTATGGCTCGCCACTTCCTGAAGAAAAAAGAATATCCATCGTCACCATAATAACCACATCATGATTCATTTTTCTTGTCCAGTCCAAATCATTAAACGAGCGATGGGTAGTGAAGAAGCCACTACTGAATTTATTGTTGATAAAATTGAGCAGGCTTCTGACCGAGCAATGTAAGAAGTTGACAAGAAATTTTTAAAAGTTATTGTTACTAGTGAAAGCACTTTGGAATTGAAGGCGGAAAAGCAATTGCGGAGGCTCTATGCAAGAACACTACGCAATTAAATCCACTTACATTAGACACCTTCCCAAATTATTTCATTTGGTTTGTAAGTCTAAAGGACGTGTTCTACTGCACACTGTGCAGTATGCCGTCGTTTCAAAAACCCACTAAAATTACAATACACATAAATAAGCAAATTATATAAAACCAACGTCAAATTAATATGATCAACCTATTCATGAAACAGTTTTTCCCGATTTTCAGCATTACTTTCATAATGCACCAGCCCTTCCCAGATGCATTTTGGTGAAAGCTCTCACTTCGGCGCATCTAACTATCTACTTTTTATACCAGGTATTTGCAAACTGGAGAAAGATCAAGCGAAAGAAAGCAAAATAATTGCATACTTTCGAAGCCATGTTACTTTACACGGAACGGTTTATTTTTTATATTTTTTATATTTTCTGGTTCGCAAAAACTACAGCTACAGTTTGTCTTAAGAAGTATTGTGTGTTAAAACCAAGGTGTAGGTGAAATTTTCAAAAGTGTAAATTCGCCGATTTGTGTAACTTATGAAAATCATATGATAAAATTTTGGGCGTGACAAATCGTGTGACTGATATTATACTGCAGTTACGGTATCGCATTATTACAATATCAGATATTGTGTTATTGCGGCATTACGGCATTACAGAATTGCGGCATTGCGGCATTACGACATTACGGCATTACGGCATTACGGCATATAATTTTTACGGCAATTAGATGCTGTGCCGTAATTAATTCTACCACTGGTAAAATGCCGTAATTGCCCGTAATTCAGTAATTCTAACTGATCTACATTAATATCAAATTAGTACAATAGTATGATACGTATATTTAAAAATCGTACCATACTGATATGCTATTATATTAAATCTATATATTAGCAGAACAGTATGGTACGATTTGATAAAATCCACACCATACCATACCATACGGGTCTGGTAGCTATACAATGAAATTGACAGGGCGTAGGATCAAATTTCCTGTCACGTGACTTTCCGGCATCAATTGTCTTTGAGAAAAAATTGGATTCGTTAGGGTTTGGGTTCATGTGGGTGGTTAGAAGGTGCATTATATAGCAAAATTGTGCGAGGAAACTTTTTTGTTAGGCCAGAAAGATGATTTGCTAGATTAGTGGTCGTACCCTAGGGTACAATAACCGGTTAACTGTTAGGCTATCCGGATACCTAAATTATAAAACTGATAAACAGATAAGTTATTGAGGTATCCGGTTAACTTAAGATATAATATAGGATAATATAGGATAAAATACAATTATAATAAAAATTTTAATTTGCGTATTATTTATATACTAGCATCACTCGGTGTAAAACTTGTCAACATCATAAATTTAATGTATTTTAAATAAGAACATGATTTTAATAT
>QKWP01000162.1:391007-417094 GCA_003550325.1 Gigaspora rosea | reverse complement strand
AAAAAAAAAAAAAAAAAAAAATCCGCCCGTCCGTCCCGAATTTTGAAATCCATGTAATGCAAAACGAAAAATCAACTTTGCGTGGCCTTAGAAACCTTATCGCTAATAAAAAAATCCAAAGAAACCAAAGATATATCATGTCAATATTTATTATCTTCTAACTTTTATGCCAAATGCGGCAACTTCATTTTTATTTATTTTAAAAAAATTTTTGCATTCAAATACTCCATTATTGTTTGTGTCGAATATTGTCGTATAACATCATATGAATAGTTGTAAAGCCATAAAGTAGAAGTTGGGGCTCTTGGTGTTGCAGAAGTTATATTAATTTATTGAAGTGTTGCCGAAGGAGTTATGCTTATTTATTGGATAGTTGCTTGCTACGATTTGCTGAAAACATAATGATAATGAATAAGCAAGGAAGTAACGATCGCAATCATTATTTCGATAAATTGTAATAATTGAGCATCATCTCAATCACTATCAATTTACATTGAGGGAGTTGCTTGAGAAAACCCTAAGTAAGCAAAATGAAGTTAGTTAATAACTTTGTTTTGAGCGCATTGTCTTCAAAATTCTTACTTGAAGTCACGCTCAAATCATGGGCCAAGCTTTTTGAGCGTAATGTCGGGGTTGGTGGTAATTATTATACTTTTTTAAAATATATTATTGGAGACAGAGTAAATAATTTATAAATTTAATAAAAAGAATTATGCAAATTGTATAAATCACCAACTAACCCAAACATTGACTTTGAATTAAAAATTCCAAAGCTTGAGTCACAAATCTCTATTTAATTAAACTTTCATTGCTTTAAAAAGCTATCATTTTTATACACCATTACTCTTATTGTTTTTGCTTTCCTCAACAAATTCAGGTTTAGTAAAAATTAAGTTGTAAACACTATGAAGAACGTTAAATAAAGCAAAACTACTGAAAAATAACAATATAGAAGATAAATAACCTTCATGACAATATAAATAAAAACATAAATACCACATGTAAATAATTTTGAAATACGAAAGGATATAGAACTACATATAAAAGTTTTCTTACATTATTTTTAAATCCCAAAATAACTGAAAGAATGAAAATAATGGAATGGAAAGAAGTATGGAAAGTAAACTAATCCATTGAAAAATAAGCATATATCCATTGGATGGAAATTTTAGAATAATATAGACTTAAAAAGCATTTGATTAATATAAAATGGAACAAGAAATAACATTCGAATACCATGACGCCAATTTCTATTACATATAATCTGAGTCAAAATAATCGCTCCGCATAAAGCATACATTACATTAAATGCAAAATGTAGTATATAGGAACTTCATCATTGTTTAAAGGAACGAAATTAATCGTCATATAAGTCATAAAGGCTATTAATAACATAGGATGTATTACAGCAGTTTGATTTGCGAGTTTTTAATTCGAGAGATTAATCCCTCATCATTCGAAGGGGGTCTTGCGAAGAAAGCTAATAGTAAACCACAGGAAAATGATAAATAATTTCCGAATGCAAATTGTGAGAATTGAAAACTAAGGCATTGCATAAAGTTAAAGCGTATACATTATCCAAAAACGTTATTAGGAAAAGGAAGCATGCTAAAACGGTATATTTCTTCATCTTGGGTGTATGTAAACGACTTTCTCGACGTTAAGAAATGATTTTATAAACTGTTACCAAACTAATAGCCAATCTTCCGATTAACGTTTTGTGCGGTTTTTGTGCTTATGCGGTAAAAAAAAATAATTAAAGAGGCTTGTGAACTCATTATTTTTAACTTTATTTAAATCAAAAATCTTTAATGGCTGCACTCTGTCAATTTTGATTAAATTAAAATCGAATTTCACAGTTACAGTAATTTAAAATAAAAATTTATTCAATTTTAGAAAATTTGGTCCAGTGGTTTAGTTTAATGCCATTGTGAATTGATAATCAGTGAATAAATATAGTAAAATAAATATAGTTGGAATCGTGCATTATTTGTGTTTTCTAACAAAGGTGGATCTTTCCAGTTCCAATGACGATTGAACATTCAAGCTCATGCACTTTCTTTGTTGATCAACCAAGAAAAAAAAAGTTAATTGTGTATATTATCATTAGAAACGGTTCTCAAATAAAAGCAATTGCCGTAACGGTAAATCTATAAATAACGATATAATATTATGCTTTATTAATATGATAAAAAAATTCACCTCTTTGATATTCCAAAATCCAAAATTTTTATTTGGTATTTTATCTGATTCATGCAATTGTAAAATTTCCAAATATATATATTTTTATGTATATTAATGTTTAAGGCATGATTAAAATATTCATATTTATACAAAGCAGATAATGTCATAATTTTGTTTTTGATATGTTTTAATATAAATTAGGGCAAATGTACGAAAAGTTAATTGCAATTAAATTTTATCATACATACATATAATGATTTAATGCAATTGAAGGAATGATGTTAAATAAATCAAATGCTTTTTTATACCCATCAAGTTTAATATGAGTTTTACTTCTTTTTAAACTCTTTTTCTATGTTTGAGTCATAATATAAATCAAGTAAAAAAGTATTATTAAGCTATTCAATATCCAATCTCTTTCTATTTCCCTTTAATTAGCAAACAGCTTTATATCTGAGTTTGATCGATACATGCAGTCCATACAAATGCAGTGAAACGATATAACCAACTTCATTTCAAGATTAACGTGATATGTTTATAAAATGAATGCTTCAATTGCACTATCTTAATTTTTGGCTTGGAGAATACGATTTCCTAATACGTACTTTTTTTTTGTTCCTTTTATTTTGTATAAACAAATCTTCTTTATCGGGAATCGTTTCAAGATTAAAATTTGTATTTTGGGCAGCAGGAAGTTGATATATTTATAAATGAATCTTCAATTACATTATCTTAATTCTTGGCTTGGAGAATACGATTTCCCACTACGTACTTTTTTTTTTTTGTTCCATTATTTTGTATGAAATTAACTAAATATGCCCTCTTATTTGAAAAGTCAGAAATGAAGGCGATTCATTGAAAAAAAAATTTAATATTCGCGAATCTGAATACTTTTTTTAAGATACTTGATAATGTTTTCTATATTCGCGGACTAAATTACATCAATATAATAATTAATAACTTATTTAAATGCATATATAAATATTAATTAATTTAGTAATATTTTGACTTTTATATGTAGCTACAATCATCGGCTAGTGAAATCATAGTATTTGATAACTTTTTATATTAGCTATTTGACCAATAAAAATTACTTCAAATGAAATGAGCTAAATGACCTGGTCATTAATCCAAACGACTTGACCATTTAAATTTCGAGTAAATGACCAGGTCATTTACCATCTCTGTTACAAAGATAAGTACTATGTACAATTATACTATAAATAGGGATTTAATTGAGCATACATTCATATGATTTGAGACTTGGGTACAGACAAACTTATTTTATAGTATATAGTTCGGAATTTGGCAGCAAATTTACTATATTATTTAAAAAACAAACTAGATGGAAATGTTTAATTGAAATATTGGGCTCAATTAGAATTTCAAAATATATGAAAATCAATGCCCTTTACTTTTATGATCAAGCCTAGACTTTGATATTTTTTAATGAATTGAAATAAGAATTAATTCTTCAAGAACATAGTAGTTTTAATTGGATTAAAATATAACTAGGTGTTAAATATTTTGATGCATTAACATTTACGCACCTAACCATCAATCAAGAAAAAAGTTATTCGAAAAAAAAATAATTTATTAGCTAGAATTAAACGATTAGAGAAAAATTAACCCAAGTTCGAGTCAAAAATAATAATTTAAAACAATTAGCTAGAAGAAAAAAAAATACGATAATAATAAACTCTACTAGTGAAAGAAAACTCGAATGCTATAAATTATTAAAGCAGGAATAAAAAGCTGAAATCGAAAACAATAACTAACAATGTTTTTGAAAAAAAAACTTATCATTTCAATTGTGAGACTATAAATATTTTCTATGAAGGCCCACAAAGAAAACATGTTTGTCCAAAAAAATACAAGATTGAGATAAATATGAAAAAAATGAAGAAATTAGGAATTCAATCATTAAATCCTTTTTAATGTCATTATAATGGTTATCTCATTAAACTTATTCAAATCATTAAACACAAAATAAGAGAAAGATGCTAAGACGTAGATGCTTTTTTTTTTTTTAGCAAGAAATTCTATTCAGATAACCATTATTTTTACCAGAATCCTAATCTAATTTTTTTTGGATCACCTAAAAATTCACCAAAGTTTTTTACAAGTTTCGCAATTTCTTGTTCATCAATACTACCACATATTCTCGCTAGATTATCGTTTAAACTTTTTTTTTATGTTATTGATTATCACTCCAAAATCTTCTTCACTACTTTTTCCAGTACTTTATTAAAACGATTTATGGCGAGCCATAATTTTACTGTAAGTATAACTAAACTTACAATAATATTGTAGAAAAATTATGATGATGCTGTTATTAAGAATATCACAATCCTTTTAACAATTTCCCTAAAGAAATACAAATAAAAGTGATAGGAACGACCCAACAATTTCTAATTCAAAGCTCATCATTCAGTATATATTTTTTTTTACCAGAAATGTAGTGATATATAACATTTAATGCTAGGGCATAATTAAGTCATTGTGTAACCATGAATCGTCATAGTTGCATGTTTTGATTGGTGCATTTATAATGATGCATGCATGTACGTCAGCAAATCTCATAAATGTTAACAATACACTATAATAAGAGGTTTTTTTCTTTCATTATTGTCTTTCAAAATTGCACTAACCAAAGTCAATTTATGGAACGCAAACTTGACTGAAATTTATCACATGACTCTTCATCACATGTCATCGATAATTCTTTAATTCTCGATTCACAATATTTAACGTTAAGGTTTTCTAAATCGTTAAGAGTAATTTTTCGTATTTTATCATCTCGGAATATCTTATATTGAATCAAGTTCTTGACGGAGGTGGACTAGAATTTGCGGATAGTGTGCGAGATAGTATACAATAAAGTAGAATAATTTGTCACTCTATTAAAAGAATCAACTTAAAACTAAAGTGATACAAAAAAATATGTATGTAAATTATAATTACAAATAGAGAATTTATAGTATCGCCCCTCCAATAAATGCATGCATCAATTAAATTTCTATAAATCTCTTTATCTTTCATAAGTCTTATCATTACCTTAATTCTTCGTTTAATGGATTTTATAATTCTTGCTTACGTTTTTAAATTATTTCTAATAATTTTTCATGTAATTTTCTTTGTTATCTGTATATCTGCAAAAAATTCGTCGTATAGACTTTGGGCATAAACGCGCATATATTATTCCTTCATTATAAGTTTGAATACTAGTTAAATTTATGATACTATTTTGCACTGTTTCTTGACTGTTATTATCATATAGGTTATTAATATATGGTTTAAGTGCATTTCCCTTAACTCAATCGTTATTCTGTATATCATATCATACGTGAATCTATGCATTAATTTTTAAAGATTTATTCTTTATTGTTCTCTATTGACCTCCTATTCACATCTCTATCTTCATCTACTATGATACCAATTACGCACTAACATGATTCCAATTCTTCTACTAATCCTATAGCCCATTGTAACGTATTCCTGTCTAACATTGGGTGCATTAACGAATTACTAAAAACCATCTATTGAACTTCTAAGAACCATGAATTTAATAACTATTGAATACATCATTATCAGCCAAACCATATTCTCTACCTTTAGTACTTAAAATTCTTTCAAATATTTATTTTTGTTTAGCAAATTATTTTGCAATTAATTAATTTGAAAAAAAATTTATTTTTTAAATAGCTCATTTTACAGAAAAAGTAATTATAGTTATTGTCATAGTTAGACAAATTTTGAATTAAAGATAAAGTTTATTAAAAAATTCGGCTGAAGAATGAGTTAAGTTTTAGATTTATACAAATTTATATATATAAAGCACGGTGTCTGACCACTGTCTGACCTATAACCCGATATAGCTATTCAAGGAGAGAAAAGTAGAAATGAAGATATTAACGATTGCAACAGTGAATTTCAATCTAGAATCTTGAATATAAAAGTGAATTGATTGAATTTCGTTCAATATTCTTTCTATCCAAATTCCTTTACATAACGATGCAAAGATTTTGTGTTTCATCAGAGTGCCTCAAATCAGCTATTATTGATAATTTTCAAAAGTTTGTTTAATCTATTTCAACTTCAATTTCTATTTTCATAACAATGCCCAAGGTTATGTGTTAGCGCTAGTAATTGGAACCGATTGAAAAAACGTTACCCGGATAACCGACGGGTATACCCGTCGGGTAACCCGGGTGATCAACGGGTATACCCGGGTATAAAAATTAACCCGATGTACCCGGGTGAAGTAATAACGGGTGAAGCAATATTTGTAGATCATTCTGTGATATCGTAAAGATTTTATTGGAATCGAGATTTTGAACGTCACAATAAAATATAAAAATGATTATATCTATAGTTAAATTAATACCAGCAGGAGTCTTATATCGATGGTTAAATTAATACCTGCAGGAGTCTTATATCCATGAATCTAGATGACTTTAAACCCTAAACTATAATCTTGTCGCAAAAAATTATGACAAACCAAAAAAAGGATCCTAATGTATTACGAAACAAAAAAAAAACAACGAAACAAAATGAAAAATACAAAAAATAAACGTTTAAACCTATTCTAGAATGCTAATAACTAATAAAAAATTTAAATGCTTCTCTAGTATCTGGCTAGTCTTTGATTATATGGTTAAAGTACCACTACTTCGCTTTAAACTCCTTTAGCCCTCCTCATGAAATCCATAAACCTTATGGCCACAACTTCATATTATTAATCTATAATATAGTCAAGCTTCTTTATTAGTTGGAATTAGAAGAATAAGTTTCGCAAATAAAAGAGTGCATAAATTGCTGAGTTTAATCGATTTATTGCACCTATAGGCTAAACTCAAACATTTAAACATACTTCTGAATTACTTTGTGATTTCTGAATTACTTAACAGTTTATAAGTGCGTTAGATAAAAATTTAGGGTTAGGACCTTAATATTAGAGGCTATAGGGTTAGAGTGATGTTTACTATATGTAAAATTTCATTCCCGTCATTTTTAAAGATCGATTTAAACATTAGTTTTTGCTTTTTTCTTTTGCACATGTTGGGATTCTTCGTCGGGCTGACTTGGAATAGTCAAAATTTGTGGATGCAAGTTTGTCACAATTTACTTAACTAATAAGTATTACTTGTATACAACTTGTTGGCTGACCTCTATTAAAAGAATTATGCTTTAAAATAAGTAATAAATTTTAATATCTTACAATAAAATCAGTCAGATGAATAACTTACATATGATTATTAACTACATTTATAGAATGTTATAGAATGTTTCGCTATATTTTAATCTATATTAATCTATTATATGAATTTAGGCTTTCCGTTTCTTAATTATTCTCCTTTACTAGCCACCCAGTATGACCGTTCGCAGGTACAATCAAATCTTTTCAAGGTAATTGGATATAAAGTTTTTTTTTAGAATACAAACAGTTTCATAGACAAACTTACATTAATAATAGTTGTTCAAAAAACACCATACCTGATTCTCTAATGCGATTAACATACCCAGATAATTCTCAAGGTTATATTTAGAGATGGGTGCTCATTGATGCGTATTTTTATCTCATAGAAATTTATTTTTTTTATGTTTATCGTGCATGCATTAATGCGTATGATTCAAAAAATGCGCTGATTCTAAATAACATGCTTTTTATCCCATCTCTAGTTATATCGAAACTTCTAATTCCATTTGAACATTTTCACAATGTTATTAAAACTCTAATAAATATTTTATTTTACATAAGCTTAATCAAACACAAGTATATTATTAAACTAATATTATTGATATCCCGATTTATGAATAACTTAAAATTGTTAGAAAGTCTGAAGAGCTTGAAGTAAAAATTTTCGTGACTCTTGGCAACGCTTTTAACAAGTTGCTCAAAAATATGTTGATTATGTGAATAGCAATTTTCATTATTGAATTTACTCAAAAATTAGATTAATGTTTCAGAGTTTATGTTTCAGAATTCAAGCATTAAACCATTAAAATGTCAAACCGTTAAATAAAAAATAAATATTACTAAACAGACAAATCAAATTATAAATAAAGTATATGAGAATCCTAACTATTTATAGGAATAATATAAATAAGCAGAGCGCCAAAATTATGAAAAAGCAAATTATTACTAAATAGACAAAAAACAAACAAACTATGAATTAATATTAAGTAGATAAGATTCCTATCTGTTTATAGAAATAATCTACAATAAGCAGTGCGCTAAAATTTCGAGTATTAGTTAATATTAAAAAAAAAGAGTTATGAGTTTAATATCATAGCGATAGAATGCATGTTTTAAAAGAAAAAAATTGCTAAAATCCACAGAATCCTGAAAAGAAAGAAAATAAACTAGTAAAATGCATGTATAGAAAATTAAATAATAATAATTGCAGAAATATTTCTTTGTAATTACTAATACAATTTATAAAAGAATCTTTATAACCTCAGAATTATATAAAAGGTCATAAATTTATCCTTGTGATATATGGTTCAAATAAATTGATTTCAAGAAATTTTAACTTACAATTAAATATTCAACCAAATTAAAAAGCCTTCTTTGGGCCAATCGTAAAAAAAATATTTGTTAGACTTAAATATATATTTAAATACCAAATAACTAAAAAAAAATCTTAACCCTTTGTGCTAATAATTATGGATTCCAATAACGAGTATGTCGCAGATGATAATTCTTACTCTGAATCTTACCCTGACCCTTATCCTGACCCTTATCCTGACACCTATCCTGACCCTTATTCTGACCCAAACAATGACCTGTATAATATCTCTGATAATGAACCTCAGGATAATGATAGTGAACCTTCTAGTTTTGCAACTAGAAGAAAAACAATTGAAGAGCCTGTTGTAAAACAAGATATTAAAAAAATTCAAGTAAATATTACTAATCAGGATGATAGCAGATTAAGTTATGTTTGGAAATATTTTCAAGTTGAGAATGGACGTGCCATTTGTAAGATATTTGTATTCAAAAAAGGTATTGAATTAGAATGTGGAACAAGTTATAAGTATGATAGTGGAACTGGTAATATGAAGCTCCATCTTAGATCAAAACATGGAATTTTGGCACCAAATGAGCTCCAACTCAATCCAAATCAAAAACATCAATTACATATAGATTATGATGAAAAAAGTAACTCCTCATAAAGAAAAGATCCAAACAGAACTAAGAAGAGTTACAGCAGAATGGTTGGTTATAGACTCTCTACCCTTTAATACAGTTCATAAAGAAGGTTATAAAAAAATGATAACTAAATTTGACCCAGCATTCAAGCTACCAAATAATAAAAGTATTAAAAAAGAACTTAGTATTACTTATGAAAAAACTGTATTAGAACTAAAAAATTTACTTTATACTACCTGTGAAACTGCCTCAATTACTACTGATTTATGGACATCCCGAAATAATGATGGATATATTGGAGTAACTGTTCATTGGCTAACTCCAGATTTTGAGATTCGTGATGTTATATTGTCTATTGAAAAAATGGATTATCCACACACCAATGAAAGGATTAAAGAATATCTAGATCAAAAAACTAAAAAATTTGGATTGAGTAGTAAAATAGTTAGTGCCATTACAGATAATGGTGCTAATATGAAAAAAGCCATTAGAATCTGGGGTGTAGAACGTGTTGCTTGTTCTGCACACACTCTTCAACTCACAGTAATCAAGGCATTAAAAGTCATAAAACCATATACTATAAGAGTCTCTAATCTTATCAAATTTTTTAAATTTCCAAAACAAAGTCAATACCTTGAACAAGCACAGTTTGAATTAGCCCAACGCAGCAAGACTACTTCACAATCTGTTCAATTCTATAGTTTTAATAATTTAGATGAAAATTTAACACCTGAGGATGAAAACCAAAATGATGATAATACAGATGTAATTGAAGCAAATTTTAAAATTTTGCGTACCCTTAGTGAGGTAAAAACCAGATGGAACTCTATGTACAAGTCTTGGCAAAAACTTTTAGTATTGCGCCCAGCAATTGAATGGCTTTCTGCAACTCTACATTTAGGAGATGAGGTGGGTGTTAGAGAAGATTCTGATAAATTGAACCAACTTATGCTTGAAGATAGTGAGTGGATGTTGTTGCAAGAATTAGTAAATATATTCAAGCCATTTGACGAGTTAACAACTTATCTTAGTGGCATTAAATATGCTACTCTTTCGGTTGTCAATCCAACAATTGAAGCATTAAAATTGGAATTTGAAAATGAATCGAATATTGAAGGTAATAACAAACTAGTTTTTTTTGTCTCTCTTTTTTTTTTTTTTTTGTTTGTTTTATTTTATTTTTCTTTTTTTTCAATATAAATTTTATTAATACTTAAGGTGAAATATCATCTGAAGATGAAGTATTATCCGAAAATGAAAGTGATGAAACTGATGCCCAACAACCTACTATGCATAATCGTCAATTCCAAAATGCAGCTAATCATGACAGGCAACAATCTATTAAAGAAATAATTTTAGAAATTCGAAGTACTATTTATAATTCTCTCAATCATTATTGGCATGATCCAAAATACATTGGATTAGTTGCTACTTTACTAGATCCATGGCTAAAATCAATGGATTTATGGTCAAGAGAAATGCAAAATACTACAATTAATAAGCTGCGTAATGAATTTACAACTTGGCATAGTATGGTTATAGCTGATGAAACAGCTGAAAGTGTTGGAGCTGAAATGTCTTCAACGACACCTGCATTTATGAGAAAAATATTTAGTCATAATCAAAATCCGATAAATCATAATATTGAAATAAATAATTACCTGAATGAAGCTATTACGCCAATTCCACCTGAAACAACAGATGTTTATAAGTGCTGGAATACTAACAAGCATACTTTTCCAATTTTAAGTAGAATCGCACAGAAATACTTATCTATTCCTGCCACATCCGTTCCAAGCGAACGACTTTTTTCGGATGCAGATAATCAAATTACCACTAAAAGAACCCGTTTATCACCCAAGGTAGTTAATGAACTGTTATTTGTCAAACGAAATAGTTTGTATTGTAAAAATGTTTGGGTTTAAAATAATTTTGGTTATATTTGAGTAAAATTGATAATAGCGTAGTAAAGTGCTCATTTAAAATAAATAAAAAAAACACACTTTGTATTGGTAAAACTATTTTATGTTTAATAAAGTTCTGGTTATTGAATTTTATACCCATCGATCACCCAGGGCTTGCGTTCTGATTGGCTAGAATCGGAATGTTACATTGATAATCTTTGTCAACTTTAAACCATTCTTGAAATATATGCTTCGTTTTTACAAAATCAGTTTTTGTATTACCCATGCAAATAAGTAAATGACCAAACTTCCGGTGCAGTAATGACACAAACTAAATCAACTCTCTCCAATAATCTCTAATAATAAGGTTTTCAACGGGTGTGTATTTAGTTTGCCGAGGAAGTAGAGTTCTTGAACAACTGAGTCTTGCTGCGATGATCTTGTCAGTTAAGTATTTTGTATCTTATCTGGTGCTTACTAGCAATATGATACATCAATTTCTCTATATTACTACTAATATCTATTTTTTTAACTACTAGTTTCGCAATAGAGTTTTAATAATATAAACTCAATAGTAAGATTCTTAACGATCGTGAATTTCAGTTCACGATATCATGGAAAATATGTCACCGGTAATAAATTTGTCCAATATTAATCAATTTATTAATAGCTTACTAATCACGAGTCTTATTTAGATAACACGGGGAATTGATGATACTTAATATATACGGAAGGTCGAATTAGAAGTGTGATCAATTTCCACTCTTCTTTCTCACTTCGATCGATTTATAGCAAATCATACTGTACACTTTGCACTGGTATAAGATAAGTATCAGATAGCTTAAATTTTTAAAGCTAATAGACGTATTATGCATAATTAACTGTAAAATGATTTTCATTCCTAATTCGGTGTTAGTATGGTATGGTTTTCAATGTATGCTGTGCCATATTCTTCTTGCCGCCATTCCATACTGATTTGTCATATTTCTTATTTTAGCAAACTATTAAATAGCCAAAACTTAATTCAGCGATTCTCTCTAGAAATATAGTAAAATTACTACTTCGAATTGATAATTAACTAATTGTATTATGGAATTTAATCATATCTGAAGCTGCAACTTCAGCCGCTGAAATTATACCTGTCTGAAAGTAGCTCCCGACATTAGTCTTATTAGTTAATAATCTTAAGTAAATGAAACTTTGGGCGCCTGAAGTTGCAATTTCGGGTAGATATCAGCTCGTTTAATCCAATCAGCTCGTTCTTAATCCAATCAGTGCTCAGCTTACATCAATCGAACTATGATCAATGCTTGAGCTTAATAATTAATAACCATTTAGTATAAAGGACAGATTACTTGATCTTTGAATATATTGTTAATGCAAAAGAAAAGATGGTACTATGCGTCCCTGTATTTTATTCATATTTGATGAAGATCCTATTAAATGGGATAAGATCCCTGTATTTGAATACAAAAACTGAAATAAATTTTAGTCACAAAAAATTATAACAATTTGTTTATTATGAAAACTTAGGCTTTATCAAAGTGTTTTTATTGGTAAGAAATTATTTGTTAATTAGAGATTTTTCACTCTATAGCTTATGTTTTTTTATTTTTTATTGTTATTAAAGATAGGCTGAATTATATATTAATCCATACTACATTATTTAATTGTTGCCAATTAAATATGCACTTCATATTATCCATTAATGCCCAACACTCTATCTTTCGTAGGTTGTAACTTCAGTTTGGGTCTCATTTCAGTACTACGGCCTTGAGTTATGTTTAATAATTACATTTCGTGAACCTGAATAATTATATGTATTATAAAGAAAACCAGTAAAAAAATTTTTTTTACAGAATGTTGGAGATGGAAAAATTAATTAGAATAAAAGTATTAAAATTGCATGCTAGTTAGCTGAGATGTATACAATTGTATGCTTATTAGTCAAATAAATTTATATGCCTAATTGTTCTATATAAATTTGTAAATTTAAAGACCGATTTTTAAACTTAAAGCATAATCTTCAGAATTTAAGAATTTCGTATAAAGGTTTAGTACTAGTTAAATTAAATAATCTTTATCTTAAATTTGAACGATCCTTTACTATGTTCTTCAGTCAAAATAATTACGACTATAAAATTCGTCTAGTGCTTTATATAGATTTAGTTAATTTTTTTAAAATATCATTCAATTTAGGATCCAAGTTATCATTTTTAACTAGTACTCAAACTTTATATATACACAAATTCTAAGAATAAGTATTTAAACTTTAAATTAATCTTTCATTCAATTTCTAACTTTATCGCGCCTCAGATATCTCACCCGGGTATATCTATCCGAGTATTATTCGGGTATATTACCCGGGTATTACCCGAGTGTGCTTATCCGGGTACTATAATTACAATCCGGATATCCGACTATCTGCGGGTATCCCGGGTAATACCCGACCCGGGTACAATGTCTAGTTAGCGCATGTCTGTTAGTTTTTTAAACCCTTTCATTGTTTATCTTTCTTAACCCCAATTCTATTTTTATAATAATGCTCATTATATATTTCACGCTTTTAGCAGAATTTTGATAATACTTAAAAGCTTTTGTTTACTTTTTCAATCATAACTCTTTCTCATAACGATGCCCAATATTGCATGCGCTATCATATCTTGTGTTAGATTATATTTTAAAGCCCCTTATTTGACTTTTAACCTCAATCAAATTTTTATACTAATGTCAATTATTATTTTTATTAGCATATTTGATAATAAAAAGTTTTAGTTTGTTATTCAAAAATATATTGATTATTTTCTAGCTATTATCGTTTATTTGCCACGTATTATACTAGTAATAAAATGAGAGATTTCACATGGTTGGAGCCTTACTTATTAAGTGCTTAAATTTGAAATAAAATTTTTAGATATATGATAATATTAATTAGTTAATAACTTATACCCTATAAGAAAAGTGGTCCGGGATCGCACGGAAAAACAGTGTATAGGCACGTGGTCGAGTGGCACGTCCGTATACACGTGCCAATTTAACGTGAAATCACGTAAATCGTCCGTGCCTTCTCGAGCCTTTTGTAGCAGTTTACTATGCCAATTGACACGCGCGATGGCACGTGAATGGAACGTGTAAGTAAATATAAATTTAAGGTCCGCTTTCCAATAAGTCATTTTATTAGAAGAGGACCGGATAATGGTTGAAGTATGTACATATCTGGAAGCTAAAGCAACTGCAAATGTGTAAAATCTTGCAAGGAATCTTTTTCCTTAAGATACCAGAGCAGGCTTGCGAGTTTTTGAGATATTGCAACTTTTTTTAAAAAAAAATCGTTTGTGATCCTTCGCTCTTATAGTACTCCGTGAAACGAGCCATCACGTGCCATTTTTAATACGTGCCACTCCGTGTAATTCGACGTGCCATCACGTACAACGTGCATATGTGTGCCACCGAATGCGTGCCAATTCCGTGTGACGTAATATAACGTGTCACCCCATTACCGTAGTATCCCGAATAAATTGTAAATATTCATGAACTTGATTATTATAGCATGTAAATTCTTCAGATCGCATTAAAAACTTCAACTTGAAGCAACAAAATATATATGATATAATTGAAAAATATTCCAAATTGGCATGGCTCCGCGAGTTGTGTGGAATCGTAGTACGGCGATCCGGATAAGGTTTAAGGAATCAAAGTACGGCATTTGAATCGAGACGGGCGTGTGGAATCGTTACACAAGTTGAATTGGAACGTTATGTGAGGAACCATAGTACTGGGGGAAATTGACAGGTGTCGCTTACGTAAAATCTGAAGGAATGGACTTTCGAAACAGGACACTTCTGGTGAGATTCCGGTTGATTAGAAAAAAAGAAAACAGGTTGTACTGTAATTCACACATGTAAATTTATAAATGTATGGGACCTGGTTGGAAGGCCCCAGCATCAAATTGATAAGTAAAATTGAAGTCAATGACGTCCCCAGATAGTTGCTATCTTGGGGTTAAAAAGAAAAGAAAAGAAAGAAAGAAAGAAAGAAAAAAAAAAAAAAAAAAAAAAAAAAAAAAAAAAATTGGCATGGTTGCATGAGTGTTCAATGTCGGCGTATTCACCAACACAATACAGATCAAAAAACCCTTGCTCTATCAGATATACTATTAGAGTATGCTATCATTACTGTACATTTATACTGTAATTATATGATATTGGACATTGAACTTTGGAAACATTAAACCGAACTTGTTTACAAACTTTAAACCCGAACCCAACCAAATTGCAATCGTGTTCGAGTATGATACGAGTTTTGGTGTTACAGGTTTGGGTTTGAAATTGGCGAAATTTACTATTTGAGTTTGGCTTGAGTTTAGAGTTTGTCAAAAGAACAAGACCTGGACTGATCCTAAGAATCCTAATTACTTAGGAGCAAACTTTAATGCAACAACAATTTATCATAAGAAAAAAAAAAGGCCAAAAATCAATCGGCTGATATGGAATTTTGAGAATTGCACTAAAACTATACTGTAATCAATATGTAATATACTAATATAATGCAATACAATACAGCATATTTAATTCTAACTCCCTTTCAACAACTCAAGTGCTTAGTTACAATAGCTAAAATTTATAAACAATATGCTTAAATGATCGATCGCACAGCATATATTAATTTGCATTAGTAAAAAAAAAAAATATCAAAAAAACCATTCTGCATCCTAAATGCACGTATTTTTGGTTTATATGTTTTTAATACTATATGATAATTTTAATAAAGAAATTTTTTCATACGAAACGAACTTGGCTGGTACAGAAATTTTGGTTTGTGTTTCAATTAAACTGGTTTTTACCTCCTATTTCATTGCATTCCTTTTATGTTAAGCTTAAAACCCATAATATAAATATTAAGTCTTTGTATTTAAATCGATGACCAGTGTGAAAGGCTAATCGGCCCCAAATTCTATTTTTAGTTTCTTTGTTTCTAATTTTGTGATTACAAGTGGTACAGATTCCTGGGATTCCTCAACTTCGCTGAGTTATAAGCTTCATAATTAGAGTAGTAGATCTAGTAATTCGTCCGATAGTTATTTGCATTAATAAACTGTTATTATTATAAACTGATAACTCTGTGTCCTCATATTAAAGCCTTGTGACGTAATATAGGGCTCGATTTGACCCTAGTTACTCGGACTAGGTCTATCCACGCCTCAATCGAAGCCTTACCATTATTTGGGTTTAGATAGAGTAGTTTAGTTAGTTTTAGTAGAGTATAGTTGTTAAACGTAGGGCATTTTTCGCCCCACATACCAGACAAAGAAATTTTATAAATCATCATAATATTTTAGTCAACAATAAAATTTTTTCATTGAATAGCCTCTTATTGTGTACAAATATAGAAAGTCACGAGAAAGGATCATCACCAAATTTAAACATTTCTGGTATGCTAATTTACGTATGAATCTATTAAAATTTTATATGGTAGCTTTAAAAGACAACATACATTAATTTTAAAAGATCTTTTTTTTTTATTTTTTTTTTATTAATCTATAAAATAAAAATGCTTCTATATTTTATTATGTCTTTATTCTCATTTGTTACACGAAAATCTAATTGATGCTAAATTCCAGAGTCAAATTGGCCTATGTGTATAAATTTGACCATACTACGTCTGATAAACACTATTTTCAACTTTGTTCCTGACAATAACAAATAGATAGCAATATAAGTCATCAATATTGAAAACTAATTCTTTCAACATTTTAAACATGAGTTCTGTAAAATGGATAGTGATTAAAGAAAGTCTGGATAATGATATTAACAATGCTGCAGCATCCGATTTCCATATTGAAGAGAAAGCGGCATCCGATATCCAAGTTGAAGAGAATGTGGCATCTAATATCCGTATCGAAGTTAAAGAGAATGCTACGAACTTGCTTTACAGTAAAACTGAATCTGTGAATCTTATCTCAATTTTTGGCCCAGCAAGGTAGCTATTATTGTTCAGTTTAAAAATTTCAATGTAGCGACTAATAGTTATATCTTATTGCAAGAACGGGAAAATCGACATTAATGAATATCTTAGCTGGTGTGAATGATTATGACAATGAGATTTTCAAGACATCTCCTGATATGGAGACAGTTACAACAGGGGTTGACATTTCCAAGACATTTGTGCCTGTTAAAGCATTTTCAAAATTAAATGATAATCCTGAGATTAATAACAATGCTTTAGTCGGATTTGTCGACACAGAAGGACAAGGCAGTATGTTAATTATATCTCAATCGATCAATCATTTTAAGAACATAATAAACCCTTTAAATCTTTACTAGATAATGGCGATGAGTTTGATATTTACCTTTTCTCTCCTATCCTTGTAACTTCGAAAATTGTAATTTTCTGGTGGCCTGGATTACTTCAAATAGACACAATTCTTAATAGTCTGGGTGCAATGACAAATTGTGCAAAACGAATCACACGTGATACTCAATGTCAAGTAGGTTAATAAATTCTTATTAATATGTAATGTCTTAATTTTCATGTTTATCGGTTATTATGTTACATAGCGTCAAAATGTAAAACCATATGGCCACCTCCATATCATTTTCCGTTCCTGGAATAATAATAAAACACCAGAAGACGTTAAAAAGAAACTGTTAGAGCCTCAATCAGTTCATAAAGAAAAAGACAAAGAACATAACTGTATTCGTGAATTGTTGGATGACTGCTTTGAAAGTATTGATGTAAGAAATCTATCTTTTATAAGTTAATCATAATACGATAGGTTGAAACCCGCGATAGAAACCCGCGAAAGTGTTTACGTTATTGATACAGATCACTATATGCTATCTAAAATAGTAACTAACCTATCACTAAACCTAACTAAGATTTTATCAAACGTAACTATAGATGCTGGTGTGGTGAAATGTGGGGAATTTCTGGTTAAATTAATTTCACCACTATTGGTGAAATTGGTGGTGAATTGGTGAAATTGCTGAAATTAATTTCACCAGAATCTATAAACATAACTATCTCTGTCGCGGGTTTCACCCTTTTATATCATAATTAATTCCTAAATAAACCCAAATATGGGGAACGTTTAAAGCGTTGTGCATCATATGTTTTTGACTATTTAGTTAAAGTTAGGTAAGGGTTAGTTTGGGGTTAGAGTTAGGGCATGTTTTATAGGTAAAATCACCTTCCTGACATTTTTTATTAGTGCATCAATATAGGTTTAGGTATTAGTTTTCTTGTATTCTTCGTTTTCTCGCTTTTTTTCTTCTTTTTTTCTTCGTCGGGCTGATCCGTGTCGATCAAAACAAACAATTTGATTGGCCTTATATCACGTGATTGCACAACGCTTTAAACGACCCCAATGGAATACACACACACGTGATCTGTATCACAAACACACTTATATTGTTTAAACTTCTAGATATGGCTTTTCCCTGCAAATGGCCTGACACAATGTCGCGAAAAATTGCTTTTTGAAGACTTCAATGACAAGTGGAAGCAAACATTTAAAGATATGCACAAAAAATTTTCTGAACAATTGAGTGTTAATAAACCAAAACACAGTGCTGGTAAGTAATTTATCAAATTATTTTGCACATTAATTTCTTCTAACTTGAACTATTAAATAGAGAAAACATGGACTGGCCGGGATATTGCTGAGTTTACTCAATTATTGTGCAAGACACTCATTAGCTCAGAGAATTATGCAATCGCTTCTATTTTTGAGAGAATGCAAGTCGCGCGTGCTAAGACTTTAGTTAATAACGCATTGAATGAGTTTCGTACACTTATCGACGAAATGGACCCTTATTATAAACCAGATGGATGCGACTATGAGGGTTTTGATGCGTATTTATACAAAGAACTAGAAAATTTTAAAGAAAAATTGAACTTGGAGAAATTTTCTAACAAAATAATGACCGAAATTTATGCAAATTATAAGGAATCACTCTGCATAATTGAGAGTGAAATCAAAACTAATATCAAAACGCTAACCATAGAAGTTCAAATCTTTCAGAATAAATTTGATAACTTTGTATCTGAAACTATGTTACCACTTTCAAAATCAGATCTTAAAAAGTTCTGCAAAAATCAGACTCAACAGCTATGGAACAGCTTCAATGACAAAGTCAAAAATTTTCCAAAGGAATTTGTACATGATCATCGAAAAAAACTTGAAAATTTTTGCAAAGTAAAAAATAAGCATGTTGCGGCGGAAAACGAAAAAAAGATTATTTCTTTTGTACAAAAAGAGGTTGAAGAAAATTTAGAAAAATCAGTCAAAAAATTAAAAAATCGATTTCCAATGACAGAAAAGGAGTTTGAATCAGAGTGGCTTGTATTGCTTGAACT
The DNA here is from genome assembly GCA_003550325.1 of Gigaspora rosea. NCBI lineage: Eukaryota > Fungi > Glomeromycota > Glomeromycetes > Diversisporales > Gigasporaceae > Gigaspora > Gigaspora rosea. The sequence goes on along the minus strand of QKWP01000162.1, from coordinate 397,492 downwards.
AAGCAAAATAAAATATTTTAAGTTACATCATTCTTTCAATAACTTTCCTGATAATACAACATTTCCTAATAATATGCATATAATATTAGACCAATTTTTGGAATCATTAACAGAAAATAATAATAGTGCTTGGGAAAATAAGGCTGAAGCTTTCCAAAAACGTGCTAAAAGGCTATTTAAAAATGCTATTTATACCAATTTTCCGGTCGATGCTAATAAAGTTTTTAACAAAACAGAAATTGAACAATACCTCCAAGAAGAAATATTAAGATTTTCATACAAAGTATCAAACCTTTTTCCATATACAATGATGAATGATATCTGTCCTAAATTTAAGGAAACAGCTAGCTTGATAGTAACGAAATTACAGGAGAAAAACAATAAAAATATCAGAGAAATTCCCAAGAAAGTTGAACGGTACATTCTAGATTGGGATACTCTTTTAAAGGAGATAAACAGTACTGAACAGCATACTCGAAGTTGGGGTTTCTTTTCCAGAGAAACTACTCAGAATGTTGAACGGCATATTCTAGATTGGGATGATAAAAGTAATGAGTTAGAAAGATGGCAACATGAAGTTACTGAACTCTTATTACTTAGTACTACTATACCAGAATTAGTTGTCACATCATCCTTTCAATTATTGTGCATTTGTAACGACCTTACAAATTTAAATAGAAGAACTGATCTATCATCCTTCAGAAAGGCTGTTAGGTCAATTATGAGGTCTGATATGAAACACATATTATCTGAACAATTTGTTAATGAGATTTTAGCAGGTCTCGAATCAGAAGAACTGAAACTTGCACGAATGTCGTTCATAAATCGTTGTCTTGACATTACTACTCTCACATTTCCAATTCGCCAACTTTTTTATAAGCTGCTTTTCGTATTTGAACCTTTTACTTTTGCAAGTCCTATTATATTGCGTATTTTCCTTTCAGAATATGATAAGTATAAAAAAGAAAGGCATCAAAACATATTTTTTGACTTGATCAGAATTCCAAAAATAGTTCTAAATTTACCAGATCTGAAGGTTATCAATGATTTATTAAAGGGAGATGAACTGGACTCGCCAATAGTCGCATTGTCTTGTGATATCATTCAAAAATCATTCTTTGCGCGCTATGAGCTAACTGAACTGCATAATAATTTTTCCAACGCTGTTAACTCGCTGTGTACTAATATTCCAGAACCATTACAATATATATCTGCTATTGCATTTTTAAAGGAATACGTACGTGCTTTTTGTGATGTAAGCAAAATCACTCTGAGAGAATGCATACGCACTTTTCATGACACCAGCAGAACTACATCAGAAGTTAAGATGTCCACTGACATGAATAAAATCATAGATGATATCAATAGTGTCATGATGCTGAAATCACAGAGGATTCATTCGGTTAAAATATATTTTCTAAAATACCTTCGAATTTGCAATTTTTCAATGCAAGACATTAAAGATCTATGTGAATCACAAGTACAACCTTTCCCTTGGCTTAAAGAATTACCCTGGGATAATAAGGAGAATCAACTTTTTTTCAATCCATATTGGTTGCATCAGAACTATAGAGACGCAGAACATTACTACTACCATGTTTATGAGTCTGAAGACACGTGTTTTGCATCATACCTAGGAAGAGTGCGATCAAATCTGCGGAGTAGGCTATTTAATTGGGCTAATTGGTCTTATCAGTCAAATAATAATCAATCCTTGAATCAAAAAGATCTAGTTACATTTGCTGGGGTAATTGCTGCCCGCTTACATTTTGTAAGGGCTTCACGCGAATGGACAAACAATGAAACAAAGGTCGCTAATTACTTAACTAAGGAAATAGAAAACATGGATGCCCCATCAGTATATAAAGAACTACTTAATAAATTGATATTTAATTCTAATTCTTTGGTTCAACTGCTCATAAACAATGAAATCGGTCCTAATAACAACGAAGTTGATGAGTTTTTGATGAAGTCGGTCATTGTCCATTTAATAATACTACATGCTTCTATACCGAATGATGCAAGTCCGCTTGCGGCTTATCTCCATAAGTTACAAGATTGTGAAAATCACTTCATTCTTGCATGCCCATCAGACGTAGAAGGTGTTGTTATGAATGCAGTTGTTTCTTTCAGGTATAATTATGTTGAAAATTTTATAATGAAATTTACAGTATTTTACTAAGCCTTATATTTTTCATAAATCTCAAAATAGGTAAAGTCCTACAAAATTCCACATTCTTTTATTGTATTTTGACTATATTATTGATGCCTGACGAAAAATATTTTTGCGTTGACGAATTGACGAAACATAAGTTTCGTCATTGATGAATTGATGGTTTCATCAGCCCACATGAGTTTCGTCAGGCATCATTGACTCTACAGCTATAAACTGTCATTTATTCTTTTTAAAGTAACGAAAAAGGTGCGAATGACGGAGTTACCAGGTAATATACCAGTTTCTAATATTTTTGACATGCAATATAACGAATATTTTAAACTGTTTGATTCTAAAGGTATCAGTGCAAATGCGGTGAAATGTTTGTTGTCCTTGATTGTGGAGGCTTTTCAAACCCTGATGAACAAAAAAAAGATCCTACTAAGAAAAGGTATAGTTAATTACGTAAAAGAGAAAATATATAATATTCCTTTAAATAGCATTGATATTAATTAATTAAATTATCTAATGTTCATGCTTATTCATAGTATTTCGAGTAAATGTTTAAACTGCAAGAGAGTGATAGGTTATGGTTCAATTAAAGGTGATTATAAACGTATGGATAAAAGTAAAATTAAATCCGTATCGATCAATCACGAACCCGGATACATAGTTGAACAAATTTCAACAGAAAAAACACATAATGTTCGCATGATGACACCACAAGCCTATCGCATCTTACATTTATTCGTGCACATACTTCTTGGTGCATCCGTACCGTCGTCTATCGCAACAAATTTTTTTGCAAAGAATGGTAATAGTGCAGGTGACACGATGAAGCACTGTCTTGATAATATACGCAATGACTGGAAGATACTTAAGGAGATTTTTGATTGTAACGACGAAAATTTGGCCCTGATTTTACATTCTATTATTTCCTCAATGATCAACGAATCAGCATCAAACGAATGGCGATTGGATACTCCAGAGAAACGAGAAGAATGGGAGGATAAGTTTAGCAAGGATCATTATATCTCTAACGTGATAGTTACAGCACAAGACATCCGGAACAAAATACCTAAAGATAGAGTAAGTTTGACTGAGGAGGAAATCAATGACATGATATCAAAGAAGGATTCAAAATATTATCGTGAAAAACTAGTTAGACTCTGGAGAAAGATCAAAGATGTGAGCTTAAAAAGCTTGCATGCTTATTACATGATTAACGAAAATAACGAAGCCAAATTTCCATTCTTGAAGGTGTTTTTCCAGTATGAAAAGGAATTACATCTCATAAAACACCTTTTACCAATTTTGAAATTTGTTCATATTCTTAAAACTCGTTTAGATTATCAAATTACCAGGCAAGAAGCTCGTAAAATGACGTTCGATAACTTTATATATCAGGAATCAAACGAAGGAAAACTCCAAGAAATATCTTTAGAGTTAAAATCTGCTTTTGAAGATTTTGAGAAATCGTGGAATGCAGTGGCACCACATGTAAAGAAATACAACTGCCTAGAATTTGAGAATTTTCCCCGAATTTCACTTAAATCATCAGTTATGTATGGTTTGGCAGAAGATATTAACGATTTTGGGATCTATCTTTGGGCAATTCTTTTTTATCTGATCGGATTACAAAATAATTTCCTGAAAGAAACGATCTCCATTCCTTTTGGCTCGTGCCTTTCGCTTAAATTTTTAGAAACTAACGTACAAAATACGCCTTCAACATCTACAACACAAAATACTAGAACTTCATACTATCTCCAAACAGCAGATATTCAGCATGCACAACCTTCAAACTTCATCAATTATGATGGGAATAACGAAATATTACAATATAGCCAACGAAATCTAGAGATTAGTTATGGAGAAGATATTGTGTATGATTTATATCAAATTGAAATGAAACTCGCGTATCAGTTGGTTTTTAATAAATTCCTTATTAGTGACAATTTTAGCGCATTTTCTTATTATGGAGAGATGTTCACGCGAGTCTTTACCATTTTCACAAATTTCAAAGATTTTATTGTTCAAGAGCCACTTCCAACTGCAAATATAGACTCATCAGCCCTTTATGAAAATGTGCTTGATGAATCATTTTCATCTAAGAATGCATCTAGAATGCTTTCTGCCTTAGAAATGCTAATATGTAGCGTCGACTGTAACATTGATGGTGAGACATCTATCAAGAATTATATTTCTCAACAAATGGATTTGTCAATCTTGACAGAAAACGCGGATTTTTGTGGAATGTTTAGCACCAATTTACGCCTCAAACATTTGATTAGTCTATACGAAAGGGTGGAGAGTGTGAAGGCATGCAATTTTGATAAATTGAATGCAAAGTATAAAAATGCATTACCGCAATACGTGAAGAAGCAGATCCTTGACGTTACTTCCTTTGCAAACTCGCAATTTCTGGATCGAATTTATTCTTGTGATTTATTGATTGCATTGCAACGATTTTTAGATCGTTATTTGTTGGTAGATTCTTTGGAATATATTTCTACAGAACATAAACTAACAAACTATATAACTAATGAGGATTTTAGTTGTTGGCCTTCGAGTAGTACTTTAAAAATTGCAAAAAGGCTGTTTCCATCTAAAATTCAAGTTGGTCAAACGTATTCTGTCTATAAACTCATAAGTTCTAGACAAGCAAGCAGACAATCTAGTGTTTGATAGAATTTCTTTCAAATAAGAATAACGTGTTACTTGAGCAGATGTTATATTAAATGTTGGTTATTTCACTGACGTAGTTGTTATTACTTATTTGTAATTTTTTTTCACTTTTATATTCCTCTAAGTATTGTCTAGCTTTTATTTTGTTGCTGCATTGTTGATATGCAAGGGTGATTTTTAAATTTGATAAGTTGTTGGAGAAACAATGCGTCATATATGATCTAATAAAGGCACATATATTTTCAAGGTATTATTTGAGTGTGTGCCATTATTATACAGTACACCCTCCCACAACCGATCCTGTCAAAACTGATAACATGCTATAACCGATAAAAAATTGAATCCACCATGTCTGTTCCATAATTTAAACATGATAGCCTGCTATCTCTGATTACCTGATACTCAAGATAAGATATTCAGGTTTGTCAGGTAAAATAAATTTATTTAATTGGCTCAGATTAGGTTTTAATAACTGAGTATATCTCTGATCTACATTAAATACAATCTAGCCAATTATATTTATTTATAACCGTGTAACCTGATGCGATACAAAAGCTGCCCACAATTCACATCGGAGTTGGGAGGTGGTACTGTAGTTTTAAATTTTCTCTGATTATTTTATATTTTAATCTATATTTAGTAATCATTTGGGATATAAATTGAATTACATTTAAACGCCAAATTAATTTATTTCACAAACATTATTGACTGAATAATACAAATTGCAATAGATCGTAATTAAATTTGTGTACGTATATAGTAAATTTCTCAGTGGTTTAAATAAATTTTCTATGGTACGGTTTTTTAGCATAAAGGATGCATAAATTAATTAAAAATACCACATAATTTATTTTGATTTTAACTTTCATAATAATCAAATTATTCTAATTAAGCTTACATCAAACATGGCGTCGAAACGAAACCTACCCGAAACTAGTTTCGGATTTTTTTAAAAAAATCGAAACTCCGAAACCCAAAATCCCGAAACTATAATCCGAAACCCATACCTATAATCCGAAACTCAAAAATATAATATTGAAGCCTTTAGAATTTATTATAAAGTTGATTTATTTTAATGAACCAATTGTTTTTGAATAAATTATAACATTATATAACATAGATCATTTTTTTAATTATGTTTTTTTTCACTGCCTCCGTTTGTTCGGTTTTTTTTAAGCTGGTCAACTTTATTTTTAATATCATACCGTTATTACAATTGATTTCAAAATTCTAGGGCGATAGAAAAAATTGCCAATGATGAATCGATAAATGTTTGATGACTTTTGATACCAACAATTTATTTAATTCTGCGATAACTTAGATATGGACGTACTAATTACTTATTATTACTTGATATTTACCAGTTTTTACGTAGTAAAGTAAAAAAACTGATGCTTGCAAAAGCAACCTTGATTGTCAGAATATAAACTCCGGAATTATACCTTTCATGTTATACTTGTCAACAAAAAGGACTGCACGCATGCAATAAATTGTTGGATGCATTCCAGCCTAAATGGCGCTGGATATTCAAATTTCATTGTATTCATTAAGGAGATATATAACATATTGAAGAGATACATAGCATACATCAGTGCATTTGAAAGAGATATATAATACATTAATGCAATAAACGCATATGGAA
>QKWP01000162.1:299392-374746 GCA_003550325.1 Gigaspora rosea | reverse complement strand
AAAAATGAGTTTTCGTTAAATTCATATAAATTTTGACATGATTGACTTTTTTTAATTATAAATGAAAGTTGAATTACATAATAAAAAATCAAGATAATGTAAAAAGAAAAATTACATGAGGCTGCGTAGAGCCAACATGTCACGAGTTTACCCGATAGTCACCTGCCATCTTTAACCAATCAATATCGTGAAATTTGATTGATCCCGGATCAGTCCGAAAATCAAAACAAATAATTAAACTCAAATATCTCAAAATAAAATATATGTAAAAATGGGCCCTTTTAATTGAAGACACTCCATATGACAGCCCACAATTTAAGTTTGGAACGAAGCAGAGGGAATATGTTCACATTGATTTTGGCAATAAATTAGGATCCGTGAAAGAAGGTTTAAAAACGTGGAGTAGCATTGATAAAAACATAGAAAAAGTATATGCTGAAATTAAGCTTCAAAGGTTTTGCCATTTCTTAAGCTTTATGATGCATACACAGTTCTTTTTCAACTGGCCATAAAGGAACCACCAGACAGCAATCAAAAGATAAATATCAAACAAAAAAAAGATTTCAGAATTCCTCTTGGCATTACTGCACCATTCAGATCCATTCGTGGATGGGTTGGATGTAAAATGAAATCATTTCTTCAAATTAAATCCAGAGGGGAGAGAAGAATCTGGACAGCTATATGTCGTATTAGATTTATTCTGAATGAAAGTTTAGCAACAGTAAAACAGCTTGTGAATTCGAGTGCTTCACCACATTTTTTTCAATTACTATCCGATGAAGACTTCAATAATTTTTTAATTTTAATTGCAAATGGAAAACCAGTATATTTCAATCTACCAAATAAAATAGATGATATTTTGGATATACAAAGTAATATTTTGAAATTAGCATTCGCTTTTTTATTATTATCAACATTAACATTATATATATTTATTTAATTAAAAATTGAATTTATAGACTGAACTTAAAATCTCATTATCTAGATTAAAGAACAAAGTGTATTCTTACTAATTACCATCTATTAGTTTAGCATAAGGTAAATAAAGATAACAGAATAGAGAACGAATAATTAAGAGCTAATTCTATTTTGTTGACAATAAAATATAGTGATTATTTTTGTATATGAAGTCTTTGCCTTGAAAATCATGTTATGGCAAATATACTATGCCCCACTTATTCAACATATCTCCAGTAAATATGAAAGATATACTATTTTAGCTACAAAACAAAATTTACTATTTCGAAATTATAGAAAATTATTTGATGTGACTTTTCTTGTGTTAAAATAAAAGAGTAATGACTAAAGCGTCAAATTAGCTTATCATGGGTTTGTATTTTTCTAAGCTAACTTCAAGATAATCAATCATTCAGAAAAGATCATATGATTAAAACAAATATGAGACGTATGTAGAAAATACCGTATCATCTTGAAATAATTCTCCAAGGTGTAATTTAATATTTTGGGCTACATTAATAATGATAACAGCAGTTCTATATCTAGATGTATTGTATTTGCTTCACTTGATTTGAATAAATTAGACTTGTGGTTATGTTATGCATTATTTTTAATTATTAATTAATACATGCTATTTTTCAATCAGTATAAAATTTGCAAATTAAAAAAAAAACTGTCAGAAATGTTTATATGTAATCAAAAATATTTAAATTTTACAAGCTATATTAAAATATTTAAATTTTACAAGCTATATTAAAATTTAATGAAACTAAAAATGTTTGATTTGAGTATACTGAATTTTTCTTTCTATAAAAGCAAGATTTAATTCTGCAATTTATTTTTCAGCAATTGCAAAAATCTTTTGATTTGAACCATTATTATTTGTGCTGTTATTTCAATTTAAATTATATCAGTAAATTTTTTTTAAAATCCTCTCTAGAGGAATATTATATTATATTGCATTAGTTTTAGTAAAATTTTAATTAAAATTCAAAAAATTTCTGTTTACTGAACATTCTTAAGTGGATGTTCTTGAGTTGGATGTTCTTGAGTTGAGTGTTCTTGAATTGACCATACTTGCATAATATAAATTGTATAACTTGGATGTTGAACATTTTATGATTACCATTTCTAAATATATGATTTTTTAATATCTTAAGACATTTACTGTAACATTCTCTATCCATCAAACTTCATTTGTTTTTTCTTTGTTCATTATGTTTCTAACAATATATTAATCTATTTAGAAATTTCACACGAAATCATAGTGTACTACATATTTTAATGTAATGGCGAGTTTTTTTATAAACAGATAAATAATAAAACGATTTAAGTTTTATCGAAATTATACTGTTGCCGTAGTATTTTATTTGAATGTTACTGACACGTGAGCTGACGTAGTCAGCGTTAGTGTTATTATCGCGAGGATTGTCCTGATCAAAGATATGTGTAACCAGAATAAAGAGTTATATGAATTTAGGAATTAAGGGATGAATGAAATGAGAAATTAAGAAAATGAAATTAGGGATGAATGAAATGAGAATTTAAAGAAGTAGGAATAGGGAATGTCCAGGAGTGCTTGTTTCTTTCGCTGCCCGATTATCATTATCTGGCTCTATCGTGTTTAATCCCTACCCTCCCCCAAAAATAACATACAGATATATATATTATTATACCATCTTTACTACTGCGGTAAATCTTGCATTTACCCAGTTCTTAGTTTAATGCTTTATTTAAAGATCGCTACACCTGGGCGTTAGCACCTTACTACTGCGTTGAATCTTGCATTTACCTAGTTCTCGATTTAGAATTTATTACTTACCGTTGCATCATTTTTGAACCAGAACAAAACACACATCTTGTAATACACATTAAAGCTAGTATCCGTACTGTTCAATTTTGCCCCTGCATTTTATACTAAATATAAAGGAAAAGTAAGTTTAACAGATACTGCATTGTTAGTACCTCACCTTAATCCAAAAAACACTTTAGCAACAGAAAACCAAAAGTACAAACTGGCTCAGAACAAAATTACCTATCTAAGCGCAAGCAAGATTCAGGGGACATATGATGTCTCAGTTGAAACATTGCGACAATGGGCTGCTTCTAGAAAAGTGGCAATCGTTAAAACACCCGGAGGAAAACGACTTTATTCAATTACAGACATATACAAAGCCTTTGGAAATGACCGAAGGCTGCCAGAATCTATGCAAAAGGCCAAGGTCTGTTATGCAAGAGTCAGTTTAGAGCACCAGCAAGGTGATCTCGAACGACAGATCGCAGATCTCCGACATAATTACCCAGGATCCGAAATCATTAGTGACATCAGTTCAGGACTCAATTGGAAACGCAGGGGGTTTCTTACCCTTTTGGAATGAATATACTCTGGAGGAATCGAAGAAGTGGTGGTTACCCAAAAAGACCGTTTGTGTCGCTTTGGATCCGAACTTGTGGAGTGGATCTTTGAAAAAATGGAACACGGCTCGTGGTATTCGGTTCAGACATTTGTGCAATGATAACGAAACTGGAGAACTTGCGGAAGACTTACTTTCAATCGTCACAGTGTTTGTGGTGCGCGACATAATGGATTACGCTCTGCTGCCAATCGCAAAAGAAGAAAAGATACCGCCCAAGCGATTCAAAAGTTCCAAGAAGGAAGTAATGAAACTTCCAGCAGGCAAGGTACGACACATTCACCTTTTCCCCACTCAGGAGGAACGATTGAAACTCAGGCAATAGATAGGAACAGCTCGATGGACATACAATCGATGCCTTATCGCGGTCGAAAAAGAAGGCGTCAAACGAAAAAAGAAGGACTTACGGGCTCGATGTCTTAATGCTGTTAATTTCCAGAATAAAACAAAACTTGAGTGGGTTTTAGAAACACCTTATGATATACGAGATGAAGCAATGAATGATTTACTTAAAGGATATGCGACCAATTTCGCTGCGAATCGTAAAAACTTTAAAATGAAGTTCCGTTCTAAAAAAGATCCACAACAATCAATTGCAATACTTTCTAAACATTGGGGTAAATCTCGTGGTGAATTCTCATTTCTTCATAAAATGAACTCAGCAGAATCTCTTCCAAAGCAACTTGAATATGATAGTCGCCTTGTTATAAATCGTCTTGGTGAATTTTACCTTTGTATACCTGAGCCACTTAAAATACAGGCTGAAAACCAAGGTCCTTTATTTTCAGAAAATCAAGAAAAGGTTTGAATTAATTTTTTATTTTTTTTTGGATTATTTATGTATATTGACTACTTTTAAAAAAAGGGAGGTTCGGGAGTCATTGCTCTAGATCCAGGTGTACGAACTTTATGACCGGTTAGGATCCAAGTGGAATGGCTATTGAATGGGGAAAAAACGATATTTGTCGGATTTATCGACTTTGTCATATATATGACAGACTTCAAAGTAAACGAGATATGAATCATGGAAAAAGGAACAAATGTAAACATTACAGGTTAGTTTTTAATAGCAGATTTATATTATTTATAATTTGACTGATTATTTTAATTATAGACTACAGCGTGTTATGTTGCATATTCACAAAAGGATCTGTTGTCTAGTTCATGAATGTCATCATAAATTGACTAAATGGCTTTGCGAAAATTATCGTATTATAATATTACCAGAATTTCGCACTCAAAGAATGGTCAGACGTGGGCAACGACGTATTGGTTCTAAGACAGCTGAGCCATGTGTACGTGGTCACATTTTCGTTTTCAGCAACATCTGGTCCATAAAGCACGTGAGCATCATGGTGTTGAATAATTATTTGTACAGAAGAATATACAAGTAAAACTTGTGGATTCTGTGGTTACATCCACCACAAGCTAGGTGGATCTAAAGTATTTCGTTGTCCTAAATGTAAAACAGAACTTGATAGAGATATTAATGGTGCTCGCAATATTCTTCTTCGCTACCTTACTAAAAATGAGTCAGTTTAAGCTGACGTGGGGGCCTACTCCCTTACGGGACTTGTGTTACCTAATTTAGACTTTATTTAGTAATAAGTGTTTTTATTAGGAATAATAGGTTCTAATGTAGGCGTCTACTTGTATTATCACACCACGACTATGTATTCGATGCTCACTTTACTTTCGTCACGTGACCTGCGTGACTTGCAGCGAGCGCACTACTCCCATGATGTTATTCCATATATATTTAAATAAAGTAATCCGAGCGAGAATAATATAATATTAGATAAACAACCAGTGATGTGACCTGCAGATTATGACGTTATTTTTTTCATTCATATGATAGGATAAACGTTAATAACATATTTACATACAATGTCAAATTGGCCTTCGTGAACTTTCAGTTGGTTCTCTGGGATGTGGGGGCACAGTCAATTGACATTTCTCTGAGGTTATATTTATGTAATAAGTGCCACTTCCTTAATATGATTCCGCCAACCTCACATTATTTTTCGTCTACCGGCCATCTCAATCTAGAAATTATTTATAGTGTTTTACAGTAACAAGTTTTCATGGTTTGTATTGTCTCATTAATTGTTGATGTAGATCATGTTGTCGATCTTCATTTGCTATTTATTCGACCATTTTGAATTTTGTTCAGAAACTTTGTAAAAAAATGTCAAACAATTTTCTCGAAGAACATAAAAGTGCCAAAGAACTTCTTCTTAAAAATTCACCTTTTGAATTTAATGATTATCTTGACAAACGCAGACCTTACAAGGAGGATACTTTTAATGAAAAAGAAGTATCTTCTCTTTCTGGTCTTTATGAAGAATTTAAGAATATTGTAAACCAACTAAATGAAGAAGATTTAAAACAATTTATCCTTATCACTTCGATCCAAGATATTATAGTTTTCGATCAAGTGATGATAGATAAAATCAAAAATTTACCTAAAGGTAAACCTGTTTCAGTTCAAAATTTTATTGAAAATAAATTATCTGAATTTGAAGTCTTGTTAAATGATAATTATGTAAACTTACCTGAATATGTACAAGTTTATATTATTAAAAATAGATTTCAATACAAGCAAAACTTGTATATTAATTCTAAAGTTTCTGTAAAAAATTTTCATGATATCAATAATACTTATGATAGTTTAATTAGAAATTTAGATGAAAATATCAAGAAATGTTTTGTAAATGCACTCATGTATCAAGATTTTGTTTTAATTTGTGAATTTATGAAAGAATTCAATTAAATAAACGAATATTTTATTAAAATAAAAATAATATGAATTACAGTTTATTAGAAACTAATATTTAACTCTCACATTTCTTTATTGCTTTAGTAAGATCTAACTCTGCGGCTTTCGAAAATAGCATCTTGCTCTAACTGTTGATATAGTAAAACCATCACGTAAAAGATGCTTGCATTTTCAGTCTTAATAGTTGCATTTTTAAATATTTTAATGCTTTTTCTGATTCTTTGTTACTATGTAAGTTTTCGCAAATAATAGCGCTGATTTTATTATGTTTGGGATGGGATTTGGGCTTTTGGATTTGGGACAATTTTATTATATTTTGGATTTGGGATTTGGGTGGGATTTTGAAATTTTTAGTTTTGCCAGCATGTATATGTAATATGGCTGGGCACAAAGAATTGATTAAATTTCTTTAGCCCCTTTATTCTTTTTGTTGCCTTAAATGATATAAGTGCCAATTCACAAAGGATGTATAATACCCTTGAATAATTATAATTTTCTTCATTGTTAGAAAAATTTTCCCAGATATTTTCTTCCTCTTCAATTTCAATAGCTTCTGGTAACTAATGTGAGATCCGAAAACGTGACCGATATCACGTGCCTTAGATCCCGAATGTCAGAAATGTTCAATATGTCAGATATGTCAGATATATTTGATATATCTGATATATCTGATATATCGCCTATATTGCATAAGTGTGATATATGCGATATATACAATATATTCGATATGTTCGACATATCTGACAAAGGCATAATGTAAATAGACAAGACGGTTAATTATAAATAAAGGGCAATTCGCCCAGGCAGAAAGCCAGTGATGACAATTGCGAAATAATAAAGTACCTACACGACCCCTAATAAAAGTGAAAGTGCTGTTCTATAAACACTAGTAACTAACGTTAACCTCCTTTTATTGACGTTACCCGCTCGCCCAATAATAAACTAAACCCGTAATTGATTGCTCGCCATAGTCACGTGCCCCGTAAACCGTAACGAAAGAGAAGAAGAGCTCCAACCCCGATTCGACGTAGTGAAATCCCGGTGGAGACAATAAAGAAGATAAGAATTAGAAGAGTAGGTTGAAGGAAAGACTCAAGAGAAGAGACCAGTACTTGTCTACGGACGATAATCCACTCGCCAAATCTAACACGCCTGTTTCGACTTAGCCGCCGTAGGTTACACGAGAGTTGGCTTAGTTTAGCGACAGACTCGCCGATTTCCGATCCGACACTAACTTGACACCGGCAAAAAATTCGAAAATCAATCCACCTGTCAAATATTTTTTAAACATTTCTTTAAGAATGTTAGGAGCATCATTATGAATCATTATTGTATTGGATCTCCGTTAATTTGAATATCAGTTATTTAAAATTACCAAGTGTAGTTGCTCATCAAAAATTAGGTTTATATGTCTTTCGTAAGTTTCATATTCATCTTTCCAAGAATTATCTTGTTGGGCTTGTTTGTATTTTTTTTCTTTTTAGAAATTTTATTAGCTTCCGCTCAGTATAAGGTTTCGTGAAATATAAAACGTGATCCATTTCATTCGAATTCGATCATGGCATTGTCTTAGAAGGAGTGCTTAAATTGGACGAAGAGTGTGAGTGTAAGAAACTAATGATGACGGGCTAGTTAATGAAGTTTTTTGCCTAATCGGAGTGGAAAATGGATTCTCTATCCTATTCGTATTGATTTTTTTTGATGACATTCTTCGATTTTCTAAAGATGTGAGTGTCGTTCTCATCCCCTTTTATGATAATCATGACATCGGTTGCACAATGATCTTTTGCGTCGTAACATGTCGTTATCATTGATTTTTTTAGGTCTATTTAAAAAAGGTCTCCATAGTGATAGGCTTCTATTGTCTATTTAGGGATAGTGATAGCATTAGGAGTGGTCTATTTAGCGTTATATCACGAATTACTGTCCATAAGAACATCCATATATTCTCCGATGAATCTTTGATCAAAGGTTAGAGCTAAGAAAAATAAATGCTGTTATTAAAAATCTTAAAAATTTAAAAATTTTTAAACTTATTTAACGTTAATAGCTTATACTTAGCCATCCTACGATAGTTTGTTTATAGCAGTTATTTAAATCTTTGCATAATGTTATTGTTCATTGCTAAGTTGTGCAACGCCACTTAGTTTTTCTTCACTTGGGCAATGCAATTGCATTGGAGAAAACTACAGATAAATGGAAGAGTAATGATTTAAAGGCTCGGATTAATAAAAATTTTGGCAATATTAATTCACGCTCTATTTTGAGAAAGTGGGTAACAAATATTACGCCAAATGAGATGATCGAAGTCAAGCTAAATGCAAATTATTTTCTTGGTGCAAGTGAAAGCGAATATAACTTCCTAATTAAGAAATCTGGAATTCCCTGAATTCCATAACATTAAAGGGGAAAATATATTAGAATTAGTAAATATTGCAAGAATGCGTACACAATTTAATGATAATTGTTTGTAGCAATTGCTTAATTTTATTTTTATTTTTTGTTTTTTGCTCTATTCCTTGGAACAGACCAATAATAAATGAATTATTATTAAAAAACATGTGGTAATTACCAATTAGCAAATTTCAACATAAAAAATAATATCATATTTGTTTAATCTTGCAAAAATTTAAATCAGCCGATATTATTGATACAATAATATACTACGTAATGCAATCTGATTCGATTGAAGTTAAGTTAAATAACTTGCTAATTATGCAAGTATAAAAATAATATGATATAATATTAAGGAATAATTATTTATATAAACAAATCAAGGACATAAATTAATTACTAAGTTTTTGAGATATAAATCAAGTCCTTAGGTGTGGAAATTTTTTTGTCACCCCTCTGTAAGTTAGGAAAATTACGATTAATTAAACTACAAAACTCGTTGCTAACATCATTTTTTTCGATCTGCGAATTAGTTAAAGTAATGCTAAGAATTTTCAAAGTTTCACATTTCATACTAACTAAAAACTTGTTTATTACCAGTTCATTATTCTTCAATTTTAGTTTTTGCAATTTCGTTAGCGAGCAAGTGCTAATGATTTCTTTATCTTTTGCTTCAAAAGAGGAGTTTTCGATTTTTAAAATTTTTAAATTAGGCAAACTTGCTATATTTTTTAAATCATTTTCAGTGAAAATAATAGCATCTAAACTTAATCTATATAAGTTTTTGTGTAATGTTGGCAATATAATAAATGCTTTTGATAAATTTTCTTCTTTTAGCATCATAGAATAATTCAATTGAAATTCTTTTAATTCAGATTGAGTGTCAATTAATTCTTGCATTGCTTCTTTACTATCCTCATTAATTCCATTTCCAAAAGACGCTTTTATAACACGAATTTCTTTGAGTTCTTGGAATGCTTTTCTGATTAACTGACTGATACTTTCATTTAATGCATAAGGGAAGAAGCCAAATGAAATATCCAAACTAGTTATGGTTGATTGAGGAAACCAAGGTCTAGGTAAATTTACAAACCATTCAGCATCGAAGGTGTTTGTTGAAATATTTAATTCTTTAATATAGCGGCAGACTCGAACAATCATTTTATGAATGAGTAAAAAAACTTGGGGTTTCAATGACAATATATCATTTTTTAGACACCACATAAAAACACCAACATGTTTTAACTCATAATAAGAATATATTTTTAAGAAATTAACGTATGGAAACAAAAGTTCTTTCTGTTTTTTAATCACTATATTCTTGATTAACAACTTATCTAACTCTATTTGCTCTTCTTTATTCAAACATGAAAGATAAATATCAATGATTTTATAGCGGTCATCGTCAGAACGTGCTTTTTCTAATGGATCAGTCCAAAGCAAGGGCACAACACAGGAGCAAAATGAGCGATTAACTAAAAGGAGATTATGTAAAGAATAAAATTTAAGAGAAGCTATGTATTGGAAAATTTCGACCCAAATTTCTGGTATTAAAAAACTTGAATTCATTTTTGTATAGTGTCCAGATTATGTGGTTTTGCATAAACTGCACTCTAAAATTTTTGTGGCAATAACCTCTGTCATTTATATATTTATTAAAACAGGTCCAGTTAATATTGTTTGTTTCAATTGTAGAGATATCACGGGTTACATTAAATCCATCGACAGGAGGAAACCTAGACTGATCTTTCACCCAGTGTGCAACATATAAAAAAAATTACTTTACAATACTTATATGACATGTTATAAATAATATAATGAATGAACAATAAATGGATGTGACAACCAATACTGCTATTCAGTATTATTAAGATTTAAAAAATCTTTTTATATCCAGTAAAGAAATTATTAAAAGATAATTTTTTTTAAAAAAAATTATTTGCAAGAAGAAAAAATGCATTGAATCACTGGGCCAAAAATTACTCGTATAGTATTACTAAATCTTCATAGTAATGTATAATAATAATTTCAAAATATCAGGAGGTATATGTAAACTTTTAAATTTAATAAATATTTTGTCATCTTTAACAACTTCTTCCCATTTTATGTATACAACACCCTCCTTAAATTTCAATGAGGATTGAAAAATGTTAGGTTCAATGGAAAATTTATTTTCATACGCATCTCTGAATTCTGCGCCGAAATCGGGTGCTATGTTTTCTGATAAATATTTCTTACTTCTAGGAACCACCGTTATAATGCCATTGATCATGTATTCTAATTCAAGATCACTCCCGAGATTAATATCAGATGAGAAATCATACACGTAATTATGCTCATCAAAGACGGTCTTGTAATTTAAAAAACCGCATGTAAAATTATAACCACCGGCAGTAGGGTGGCTTTTGAAAATAAACACAGAAAACTGGAGGTCGTTAGGTACATCGGTATCCAAGTGGGAAATTTTTGTTAAAAACTCTTTGAAAGAGTCCTTTTTGAAAATTACCAAATTAGACATTCTTGACATATAATTAGATTTTGAATGGTAATTTATATAATTTTATCGCGTATGAAATAACCAAAGATAGGGATGTTAATCTGGTTAAATTCATTATCCAAACTAGTTAAACCAACTGGCCATGTATAAATTGTATTGTTAAATTAAAGTGATCGGACTACTTAGTGAAATGAATATTTATAACATTGTTGTAAATCTTATTCACACTACAATTAGAGATGTGATCCATAAACTATTAGTTAATATAAATAAACTGTAAAACAGTTTTAAAATAAACTACAATACGATAAAAATCTCATCCTAAAAATCAAAATGTCAAAAAAAAAAGATCAAAACATTGGTTACTGCCTACACTGTATTGAATAATGTTTTGAATAATATCGATATTTTAAACTGGATTAATATCGTTAAGTAAAATTTATTAATAATAGATTATCCAGAGTGACTAAAATACGCGTTATCAATGATTATCCAATTGTTAAATACAATAGAAAAGAATTGAAAACAAAATCTGGACAATTTACATTAGGTATCCGGATTTTGTGATTTCAATTCTAGTTTCTATATATTGTCAAAACAATAGGAGAATTGATATTTTTCATTTACTTTGGCGAGGTTTAGAATGTTTTCTCTATTAAATTGAACAATAAAATTATCAACACCTATATCTCCACTTGACAATCCTTCTTGAACAGCTGGTTTGGAATCACATTCCTGACACCAGGCATAAAATGTGTTATGATGGTATGATGGCGTTAAGATGAACATCAAGTTAATATTATATTGGAGATCAATAATTAACCAATTAAATTATTATCTTAAAAAAAATTATTATCGTTATCGTTATAGCTTTTAATGCCATTAGAAATAAATTCATATAAAGACAATCCCAAATTAAAATCCAAAAATAATCTACTATTAAAATTCAAGAGTGTACCACCGGTGCCAATATATTAGATACTACACAAGCCTCTATGATGATACTATACAAGTAAAAGATTGTAAATATATTAAGTCTGAGAGGTTTAGCAAAACAAGTTTCGTACGATACAAGGCCCAGGTCTTTTATATTCCAACAATAACGGGGCACGTTAGTGTCTCCTAACTTTAAAACAAAGTAAATAACCAAAAATTTTACCTTTCAGAGAAACAGAAAAGTAAAATTTTAATTATCGTTTTTTTTTTTGAATGAGATTTGACTAATGTTTTTTTTTCTTTTTTTTTCTTTTTTTTTCTTTTTTTTGAGAAAGGAATGGCCATAATTTTTTGCCATTCGATATAATTAGTCATCCTATATTTATAGGATTGATTGCGTATAAACTTAGTGAAATAAAAATTACTATTTTTTTTACATTTTTTGCTTTGAAAATTATTAAACGTTTTCGAAAGTTTTTGAATAGTAAAAATCTGAGCGTATAGATTACTACCAAATCGACATCAATGTAACACAATACGTTGGTTCGTCAACCTAATATGCCGGGAGGTCGAGAGGCAATATAAGATGTGCGTATTCAAAATGCGGTTCAGATTCAAGCCTACCCTGCATTACGAGTACTTCAATCCCGACAAGGCCACCCTTATCGATTTCGAAGAAAAGGGCACCGGATACAACATCATCTCCGACCTGGAGTTGTGCAAGATTGTCAAAAGCATGATCAAGAAAAATTTCAATAATTACTAGGTTAATCATTTCTCGGATTCCGATAACCCAAGTTATAGATTAGAGATAGATACCAATATCAAAATAAATCTTTTAAGAAACTTATCCAACAACAAAGATATGGGGTTTCACAGTCTCAGCATTAATCAAACTTTAACTACTCTTATTTTAAATGAATTATGTATCGGAAACTACTCTGCAAATATCCTTTCAAAAAAATGAATAGATTGAGTTATTAATTGGTTTAAGATGATATTTAGGTGAGTCTGGGTCCCATTCTTACTTAGAAAACATGTATGGGGTTGAAGTTACGCTGTCTTTAGGTGAACGTTATAGTTGTGGTACACTCTACATATTGTCGGCCGGTGTGAAAGTGGAACCGACCCCATCGATAATACTGCACAATGTGTATGGGGTACCCTTATGTCCAGAAAATCCCGGGCTGAAGATCGCTGAAGATCACTTCCGACCCTATCCGGATCCAATAAAATCACAGGATCTCGTGTAACAAAACAAACGCGAAAAACATTAGAAATTGTAAAAAAACGTAAATAACACAAAAATTTACTATGATAACCAACTTCCGACCTCTAAGTAAAAGTTTTCAGAATGAAATTTTACTTATAGGACACAATCGTTAATGTTAGATATATAGTGAATTTTTGAGATACTACGACCCATATTTTTTTGGCCGGCAGCTCGGAATTTTCTGGACATAACGATAAGGATACCCTCGTCTAAAGCCGTGTCCAGTCATCCGTTTTTGATTTTTTAATTAAAGTTAGGTAAGGGTTAGTTTGGGGTTCGATCGAAGCATATTTTATAGTAAAATTGTCCTCCCGACATTTTTTATTAATAAACCAAGATGGATTTAGACTGTCGTTTCTTGTATTTTTTGCGATTTTCACTTTTTTTTCGCTGTTTTTGTCGCTTCGGGCTGATCCGTGTCGATCAAAATAAACAATTCTATTGGCCCTATGTCACGTGGTGTACTGTACGTATATGAAAATCCAGCGCTAGTATAGTAATAATTAGTCGTAACTACCGTGTCATAAGATCGACATCGTAGAGTTAGAGAAGGAGTTGAAATCGCCGAAATTCGTGATCACGTGATATCATGAATTCAATTCACGATCGATATTATTAACCCGTAATTAAGATCGCGTGACCCGCACTAGAGAAGTTGGAAATCATAATAAATCTATTTTTAGTAAAAAAAATTCATAGCAAAGATCCCATATAATCTTGATGGTTGTTTTATGGACTTAATCTCTTGCCTTTTATCTAATAATGTCTCAAAGATTTAGCTTAAGCAATAAAGATATTATGGATTTCGAAAAATTTCGTTACTGATCATGTTACTATGGAATTTGCATTCTGATTAATTTCCTTAGTATTATTTACTTTCAGAAACTTAAAATTTATAAAAAATGCATTAAAATAAAACTTAAAAGTTACCAGAATCAAGAATGTCATAATATTTCAGCATCGGTGGATGCTGAAATAAGTCACATGATTAGTCAATTAAGAATCTATATTAAATTTATATATAAACTTGATGGTATATTTTTTTTATAATTTCAATTACGAAAATTTTTATTAATTAAATATTTTTGAGCTTCTAAGTAAAGTTGTAGAGTAGGTTCTTATGATTCTAACAGTAGTAAAATTATTAAAATTGGTTTAAAACTCATCGAAATATGAATTTTTAAAGATTAGATATAAAAATTTATTATTAAAACTCTCATAGCTTTTCGGAAATTAGCCAATTAAAGTTGCCTCTTTTGTGTAACCAGTGAAAAACATAGTGCGTCCAGGGAAAATTCAAGATATATACAAATATTATTTTTTTAAATTAAACATCTTATAAAATTTTAAAATAATAAATAACTTATTTAAATCTATATATTATTGAATTTTGATAAAAATTAATTAAGAAATAAAAAAGTTTTATTAGTAACATATTTTAATTTACTATATAAAAATCCAATTATACCATCTAGGTCATATGAAAAATAATCTACGTACACCCTACCCTTAAAGCTTTATTTATCAAAGGTTTCACAGCTAATGAGCGTCCAATCAAAAGCATAAAGACAGATCAACCTTTCGAATCAAAATTTGCAATAGAATTAGCAAATAAGAAATGGTATTTTCTTCGTGTTTTATTTATAATGTATGAATAATAGAAAACAAATTTAATCATAAAAATTTTTAAGCTGCATAATCTTTAAGCTGCATAATCTTTAAAAGCTCTCTTCTACTTCTTTTAGGTTTCATCGTATAGTTATTTTTTCGAGAAGTTTCACTTTTTTGATAACATGAATATATGACGTTATTTTATCCATAAATAAACTTTTTTCCCAAAGAAAAGCCTGTGTTACGAATTAATCATATCGCGGCTGATACTGGAATTTGGGTCAATTGTCTTACCTCTTTAAAAAAAAAAAGAAAAGCAAAAACTATTTATTTCTTGTAGATTCTTTAATGAGTTCGGGTTTATTAATTAAAAATATCATATCCCACTTTGTATCTACCTATTATCCAAAGTATATATCTCGTCGACAAACAAGAAAGATTAATAGTAAACAGTTTGAAAAATGATGAGTTGAGCACATGCTAGGTTTAGGAAGCGATTAATATCTAAAATGGAGGAATTTAGCAAAGTTGTAACAACATCTGCTTTAGAAGCATACACAAGTAAAACATGTAGCAGATGTGGTTACATTTAATTGGTACCATCCTGCAAGCATCTCAAGTAAATCACAACAATGCCACAAATGAATTTGACATTCCTGAATTTTTACATTTCAGCAAAGAAAAATATGAAAGTCAAAAAATGAGGAGTAAGGCACCACGTAACTCATTAAAGAATTTCTCCTTTGAAGATAACACAAGCAGGTACATGCAATACACTAGAACATTGTATTATTTTACAACAAAGAGGAAAACAATTGATTTTATTTTGATCACAGTAGTAAAATAATAAATTTAAATTATTTTTTATTTAATAATTTAATATTAAAATTTTGACAATAAAAAATAAAAAAATTGTAAATAGAATTATAAATCAATTGAAAAAATATAATAAAATACCAACCTTGGAAACCACATAAACACTCTAGACTATATTTTGTCATAATGATCTTTTAAATATTTATAAAAACTCTACACTTAATCAAAAAAGTGAATTGCTACATACATTNTTAATATTAAAATTTTGACAATAAAAAATAAAAAAATTGTAAATAGAATTATAAATCAATTGAAAAAATATAATAAAATGCCAACCTTGGAAACCACATAAACACTCTAGACTATATTATGTCATAATAATCTTTTAAATATTTATAAACACTCTGCACTTAATCGAAAAAGTGAATTACTACATAAATTATTTCTGCCTTATCATAATTTTTAGATTTGATGATGTCATCCAAAGTCAATTATGAGATAATATATAGTTATTGCATGCGAAGTATGCAATAACTGCTGTATTTTATGGACGATGATGATTGGTTGGTAACTCCAGCCGGTATGGCTGGGTTACTGAACGATCAGAAGAGAACATAAAATACAGCAGTTGATGCATACGGAAACATGCAATAACGGTTTTATTCAATGATTTACTATCTCAGTTAATGAAATACGATCAATAATTTTATCACGTAAAAATACCATAAAATAATTGATTTATTTTATAGACTGACCATAGTAAAGCATTGAATAAACAGTATTATTTGATTTTTTGCTTTTAAGGCTGTATGTGTATAATCGAATTTAAAATCGAACGTGATATTGTAACTAAGAGTGATTTAGGAGAAGTTAATATAAAACGTGTACTTAAAGGATCTGGAACTGGCAAGATTACTAAAATACTCAATCATGATAACTTTTTGATATGTAAATCTGATGGTGAAGAATGTTGTAAGTTTTATTCCATGAAGGGATGAATTTTGTAACATAACTTAATCAAGTGTAAGTGGGTTATTTTAACTTTTTTTTTTTAGGGATTGAGAAACGTGATATCGTTCGAGTTCTTAGTCCTTAATATCATTAAGGACTAAATAGGAGCATAGACTAGAATTTTTATTACCTAATAAGATGAACACTTTAGAAAGACAAAAGCGAACTCTTGATAAAATATATGCGGCTGGGTTATGAGCAATTCACTGGTACTTTCAGAATTAACCATCCTTTGCTCTCGTTCATAATTGTGTATTTTGTTCATTCCTATACTATTGTTTTTTTACAATTAACGGTTTTATATTCATTTTTTTTTGTAAATATATATATTATTTTGGAGGTTTCTATTCTTCATCCTCTTTATCAGAATTTCTCATTTTTTTTATGTGGGCTACTAGGTTGGTGAAATACAAGTATTAAGTTAATTATTATTAAAGTAACATGCAGGCAATATTTCTACGTTATGTTTTTTCGGGATTAGAACTTACATGAAACGTTTTAATCAGCTTCTTTAGTTGAATAGCAGAATATTTGCTTCTAAGTGAATTTCTCTGAGATGTTGATTATGGATGCCCCAAAGGGCCATCTCATGATACTAATTTAAACACAGATATTTATGGTAATGAATTTATTTAATTGGTTTAAATTTTTTTTAAATAAAAAAAAAATGTAAATTATATTGAATAATGTAAATTGAATTTCATATTTAATTATTTAAAAGAACTTTAATTGAACTTTAAAGTACTTTTATGCAATAACGCACGTTATTTTGAGACAAATAAAAAACTTCAAATATAAGACAAAAATGCCTCGGAACTGGATTTAGTACTAAGTAACCCTCCCTTTGAGCTTAACAAAAGTTGTTCTAAAGAACAACTTTTGTTAAGCTCAAAGGGAGGGTTACTTAGTACTAAATCCAGTTCCGAGATAATTTTTTATTTTGGGAACGCACATTTATATAATGAAAATTTTTTGGTTTAATATTTTGTGCAAAATATTACAGCATATTTTGTATAACAACAACTTTCATATGAAGTGTGGCGGTCATCTTCAAAGTTATTGATAATTTCTAAATAACAATCATTTGTTAATTTCATTTCGATATATATTTCAATATCGAAAGTGCCAGTTTTTTTTTTAAAAAGCGAGGTCTTGCCTCAGTTTCTTTATTGAAATTTAACATAGGTAGTACATCAATATTTACATGTAGTAATATATTACTTCTACTGAAACTAATGCTTAGGCTATTTTACCTACGACCCATACTTTGCTAAGCAGAGTCAAAACCTCACTTAGTCTACGATATTATCTATAATAGCTGGAGATGTATTGTATTTTTGGAACATTGGGATTCATTTGTCTATTTTGCTTTTTGCTCGATTATTTACTGTTACTCGATTTATTTGTGTTACTTCTTCAATTTGTTCTACTATTTGCACTTGGTTTCTTTCTTTTCTTTTTGGTTTTGTTTCTGTATTGATTGTTTTTCGAAAGTAACAGTTTACGTATAAGATCATCAATTTATGTTTAATTTCAAGAATAGCGGCTTAATTACCACGAATTGATTTATCATTATAGTGAAAAGCTTGTGTAATAATACAAAAATTGCTAAGTTTCAACAATTTAACTAATATTTCAATCTTAAAGGTGAATTATTTCAATTGCAATAACAACGAATTTTAACTTTATTCAATGCCTGATAACTTATTCATAACCAGGCCAGCCCCAATTCAGCTTATCGTTATGATTGCAAGCAACAGTATTTTGGTTGTAGTTTTTTTCTCGAAATATGTATTCTTTACATAGATTTTTCTTTCGGTAATTCGTGGAACAGGACGCGAGAAAGAAAAATGACTCTGTATATCGTTATTACTATACAATGGATTTTCATAAACAAGAAATATTCCTGTAATAACCAATATTCTTATTATTGTTTAGCGTTAGTTTAAACTATTTATATTGAATACCGATAAATATAATTTTAATATTAAGTTAAAATATACTTATTTTTATGTCAATTGAATAATGTAGCGGTAAAGAAATATCGATATAAATAAAAATATTATACTATTATGCAATTCTTTGAAAAATTAAACTTAAAAATCACTTCTTATTATTTAGTTTTCTGAGTAATTAATAAGTCTTCTTAAGATGGATGAAAATATTCAAAGTAAAAAATTTTACATTAATTATTTGGACCGATTTTAAAATGGTATTTTAAATCTATAATTGCATTCATTAAGAAAATGATGTGAGTTCCACTTTTCACAATAAATTTATATGGCTCGTATTTATTGTTTTAATAATCGGTAAGTGATAATTTTTATTAATTCCAATATTTTACATTAATTATTTGGACCGATTTTAAAATGGTATTTTAAATCTATAATTGCATTCATTAAGAAAATGATGTGAGTTCCACTTTTCACAATAAATTTATATGGCTCGTATTTATTGTTTTAATAATCGGGTAAGTGATAATTTTTATTAATTCCAATATTTTATAAACATAAGATTAAATTGGAATTAATTAGCTGGACTCTTAGAAAATTCTACCTTCCTGAGATTTATGAGCCACTTGTACACGGGACCTTCGGAGTCGACCAATCCACGAAATTGTATTACTCAGCAGTTAATAGACTATATGACTTTTTTGCAGAAGTCATGATTTGAAGACGTGGATTCGAAAGTCATTATTACGAGGCCATTGCCATTATAAAACTTATTTTTCATATTAGTTATCTAGTATAATTGTATAGTTTCATGTTTATCACAAATCATATTAATAAGACTGATTTTTACATTAAAAATTCTTGCTACGTTACTGGCTCCACGGGCTGTATTCTGTAAACATACTGTACAGTAAATTGTTGAAACTGATATTCATATATTAATCTCAAATATATAGTTCTTTGGAAAGTATAAATTGTTTAATGAAAGTCTGTGCAATAATAAAAAAATCTTTTAAATCCCTCAAATGTTCTGTGAAAAAAACGTATGCCTGGCCCAATTCGCTCTTTTAGATCCTCTATTAGGTCCTCTTCTTTAAGGTCCTCTTCTCTTAGATCCTTTCCCAGATCACCTTATGAAATAAGCACATGACACGTTAGTATCGATTTTATTCCCGCAAACAATATTTGAAGTCCGACAGCCTCTGGTGGCCGTAGGACTTTAATGCAATTAACTGTTAAAAAAATTAAAAAGTAAGCTAGAATGGTGAGCTTTATAAAATTCACTTTCAATATCAATTTGATGGGTAATAATCACGAGTATGTATATATTGTGAGCCCGATTTTTGGGGTCACGGGTGCCCGAATCGGGGTGACGATCCTTACCCGATCCAAGGTCACGCAGAAATGTTACTTATCGGTCGATGGACATTTTCACCCCTGTAAGGGGCAACTGTATATCAATAGTAAACCAGATGATCATCGTAGCTGATTTTACTATAGAATAAAGGGCAATAAAATTTTTCTTGATACCAAAAAATTGCAATTAGTATAAAAAATTGTAAATTATTTTTAAATAACCTTAATTTTTAAAAGGTGTAAATTATTATATTCAAAATGAAATAATGTTTGGAACCTTGGGTTTTAATCCAACTTCGTTCAAATCTTGAAACACCTACCCCTGCAAAAAGGTAAAATATATTTTTTCAGATGCATTTTGTAACAACCCTAGCATAACCACCAAGATCAGTTAAACGACCCAAGCATCGTCCAAAAAATTGGTTTTTGCTTTAAGACTCAAAGTGTGAGCCCCGAATTCGATTCTGATGCTGCGGTATAATACACATTTATTAGATATATGGTATAAGTTCGATAAGTTAGATAAATTCAACAAATTAGATAGTGTATAAGTTGCATAAATGACATAAATAAAGGCCGTTAAGGTCCTTGGTGCATTAAGTTCCGTGTAGTATAACTAAAGTACCCTATAAGTGTAAATTTTATTCAATACTAAGTGTCCCATTACTACCTCACAACACTATAGTAAAATAAACTTTACATTGCCCATTCCGTTATTGAGTATCTTCGTCCAACCTTGTCTTGTATACATGACTTCGACTCTTGATTTCCGGCCCAGACCCAACGTACCGTTTTTGGACCAGAAATTATATTTGTTTAAAAAAGCAGCTTTTTGACATTGAGTGTTCTCAAGCCTCAACCTCAATGTGATTAACTAGTGATCGTAATAGTGCACAACAATAATTATATTTACGTAAAATTTTTGAAAAGTTTGCTCAAACGTTATTCTCTATGCATTTAACTAATAAACGTGACGATGCTCATTTACTATAAACAATCGTAATAAGAATTGTAATTGCTACTTGAAATCATGCAACAACCGAATGTTAACGAACTAAACGTACTATACAATAAAATGCTATAATAAATCTCTTGAAAATTTAAATAAATCAATAGAATGTGAACCAAATAATGCAAAGACAGTAAGTTTGTGAGGAGAAACATATTTTATGCTAAATAAATATGAAGATTCTCTTGCAGATTTAACTAAATCTTTAGAAATTAGTTATAATGAAGATGTATTAAAACGTCGAGTTCAAGTTTATTGTAAGTTAAAGAACTACGAGAAATCCTTTGCAGATATGTATAAATCAATTATCATTATTGTTGGTGGGATGAAAAAATAAATTCTCATGTGAAACTAGAGTATAAATCATTTTTTGAAAACTTAGTCAAATCCTTAATGTTAATGTTAAATATTGGCTCAGATAGTATAGAGCACTAAGATCCAAAATACCAAAAATATAAATTTTTTTTGAAATTATGAAGTAGAAAATGTAGGAAGTGTAATATACAAAACTTAGCAATAAATTTAATTCTATAATTTTATACTATAAATCCTAATATTTTATTTAATGGAAATTTTTTTAAATTTGTCAAATATCATGATCGTAATAATTCTGTAGACTTTAAATCCAATTTAGGTCCAACTCTGATTATTGAACCTAAAATTTGGATCAAGTAAAGCGGGAACCAGACACTTTTAAAATTCAGTAGCATAAAACTTGGAAGGTTTCCACCTCGTTCTATTGCATAGGACATTCATTCATATAACTTTGCATTTCAGAATAATTAGAATCTGAATTGCTTTTATATACTTTGTCTGAAGATTTTTCATTTTGATTTTTTTTTAATTTTTAATTTTTTTTTTTGTTTGACGCACCTTCTTTTTGTATGTTAATCATTAGTAGTAAATAATTTTCACCTACAAATTGATCTAAGACCATTGATAAACGTTCTCTTTCTGCCTGAACTGATGTCATTTGTAATTTTAATTCTTCATCCGTTCTTAAAACTTTACCAATATTTTGTTTTATATACATTATGCCAACCCTTTCTATTGCCTCATCATAGGCAAAATAATGTCCAGGTCTCGTTATGTTAACTGATGAAATTCTACTTAATAAAATCCTTAATGATCTATTTTGACATAAATTATTAAGAAAAAAGGTAACAGATTGAGCGTAATTACTATGACCTGCTACTGCAAAAAGAGGAGTAAATGCTTTCAAGTTTTCGACTTGCATATTCCAGTTTCCATGTCTAATACCCATTTTATGTCCTATCCAATATCCTGTATAACGAAAAAATAGATACCAGACTTTTACGACATTATTATCATCTGACATAATATCATCTATAGTTACATTACGGCTTTTAATATATCTTTGCAAAGCAATTCCTACTCCACCCCATAATAATGTTATAACTCTTGATGCAGCTTGATAATCTACAACTTTTGCAAATTTGTCAAAATAACGCACTCCAAGAACTGATGCTAAATTATAAATTCCGTATCCAGAAAATAATGAAATAAGTGTTATACACATATTTTTACTAGTGTGCCAACCACCTAATAAAAAGCGAAATCCTGGATGTGTTTCATTTAAAGAAACTAAACGTCTGAAAATAGCTTCATCAGCAGTTAAATAAATATTGTCATTTTCAATATCGTTTATATACATACAAGCGGCATTATGTACATCATCAGTATTATTGGGATTATTGCCTGGTTTTAATATTACGATATTCGGCACTGGAAGATGGCAATTAGATTCTATTTCATTTTCATATTCTTTCATAATGTCCCGTATATCAAAAACTCTGTCTCTTTCATTAAGCAACTTATTGAATAAATTAAAACAACGAAGTAACTCTTTTTCTACATATAAAGAAGAGCCAACTTTAAAACTTGTATCATTATCAATATCAGAAATATCTTCAGAAATTACTTCTGATAAGGGTTTTGGGAATTTATATTGAATTATTATCCGTACGATACAATGCATAGTTTTTCTCCCGGCATCAAATATGTTGTCATAAGTAAATGTTTTTTCTTTTAAGTCTATATTATCCATAATACGCATATTTAATATATTGTCGCCTTTCCACAGCCTTTGACAAGGATCTATATTTTTTCGCCTTATCTTTTCTAATCGCCTTTCATGTCTAGAGGTATGCGAAACTACATTTGCTGTACATAAAACAGCATACAACGATGATTGATAGGAAGGTTTTTGGCATAAAGAACTTAATATATGTGTAAACCATATATTTACACTTGGAAATGTAACAGTTAACAGAACAGAAATTATAAACAGTGCGATTTTTTCAGCCCTTACTGAATTATACCCTGTTGCTGTAATTCCACGTTGTTGTTGTTTTTTATATATAGTATTCCATTTTTGATATTGTATATAATCGAGCATACTATTAAAAAAGTTTTTTACTATTAATGGAAAGCCGTCTCTATACTCTTGAAGTGACGATGGGTTTTCTAAATAATGAATATTTTTTTTTATATCTCGCTTAGACTTCCATATTAAATGTCCAAGTGTTCGACCAAACTGTTCGGGTTGTTTTTCAATCATTATACTGATATGTTCTTGACTACTCAGTTTATTTATATTTATATTTTGAAAACGTAATGTTATTTTTAAAAGTAATTGACTTGGCGTTGGCGGTTGATTGTTATCATTTTCAGCAATTTCAGATTGGTTAGCCTATCACTATCGCTATGGAGACCTTTTTTAAATACAGTAGACCTAAAAAAATCAATGATAACGACATATTACGAAAACACGTGATAATGATTTTTTCCACACAAAGGATCATTGTGTAACCGATGTCATGATTATCATAAAAGGGGATGATAACGACACTCGCATCTTTAGAAAATCGAAGAATGTCATCAAAAAAAAAGAATCCATTTTCCACTCCGATTAGGCAAAAACCTTCATTAACTAGCCCGTCATCATTAGATTCTTACAACTCACACTCTTCGTCCAATTTAAGCACTCCTTCTAGGACAATGCCAGGATCAAATTCGAATGAAATGGATCACGTTTTATATTTCACGAAACCTTACACTGAGTGGAAGCTAATAAAATTTCTAAAAAGAAAAAAATACAAACAAGCCCAACAAGATACTTCTTGGAAAGATGAATATGAAACTTACGAAAGACATATAAACCTAATTTTTGATGAGCAACTACGAAAAAAGGTTTATAAAGCTTACTTGGTAATTTTAAATTTTGACCGCTTTATGAAAGCTAAGAAACTTTTTTGTTAATTATAGTATGAAATATTATATTCATGGCACCCATGTTATATAACACCTATATAATTTTAATCAGGGTTAGAGTCCAACTTTAAGATAAATAGGGTTTTTTTATTATACAATATATTAGATATAAGGTTCCGATTTCAGTTCTCGGGGTCCCGAACATTTTTACTTAGAGTACCCGATCCAGTTTACTACATTTTGAGATAACGATAAGTTGTATAACATGGTGTTACAAATATAATCTTCCTTATATTATTTAAATTTTAGATTTTTTTTTTTTTATTTTCGATTATTTTATTGCTAGCTTGTCAGTCCTTGAGAAGTCGACGAGCTTTTAATTTGATTACCTGCTTTGTCAAGCATAGCGTTCTACTTAATTTTATTATTTTTATCGTTTAGCTCGTCAGTCCCTGAAAAGTCGGCGAGTCTACCTTTTTTTTTTTTAATTTAGTTGCTTGCTTGTCAGTCCCTAAAAAGTCGTCAAGTATAGCATGCTACTTTAATTTTGTTATTTTTATCACTTAGCTTGTCAGTTGAGCTACTTTTTTTGTTTTTTTTTTTTTAGTTTAGTTGCTTGCTTGACAGTTCCTAAAAAGTTGTCAAGTATAACGTTCTACTTTAATTTGTCTACTTTTATCGCTTAGCTTGTCAGTCTCTGAAAAGTTGGCGAGTCTAGCTTTTTTTTTTTCAGTGTCAAGTCTAGAATTCCTTTTATTTTATTTTTGTTCTGCCTATACTTCACAAGCTTGATTTTGCAAAATTTACAAACAATGCTTATTGAATGTTATATGCGATAGGAAGACAAATTCTCAAACGAAGTCAAGAAGTTTTGGTCAGGCTGATGTCAGCAACATGCGAAACTGATAAAAAAAAGATTCCACCCGAAGCGCAAGATTTTTTAGGCATGCAAAATTTATCTTTCATCTTGCTTTTTAAAACTGATCTCATAGATTTATTATGAATGTAGATGATGTATTGGAACAAAAATCCAAAAATTGGGAATCATTGGAAAATCAAAAATATGTAATCCTGATATTTAAATCATAATTATTTTTTTTTTCGCATAACTAATATTTATTACTAATGTTTTATCTACAGAAATCCAACAATAAGTTACCATCTGGTCGAACTATAGAAGATTCCCTGCAAGAAGCAATCATTCAAATTCAGGAAAAAGATTCTTATTATAATCATGAAATTTTTTCAAATATTATCAATACAAATGATAATGACATCAAAACAATCTTATCTATAGAAGATATTAATTTCCTGAATGAAACACAGAAGATTCCTTTGTTTATATTAACACCTTCGCAAGTTAAACAAATTCATTTTTTAATCGACAATGAGGTCATACAACCAATAGAATGTATTAATTTCAATACTATGCTTGCGATTACTACATCGGTGGTTGAAACTATCAATACCAATACTGATAATACCGACAATACCGACAATACTGATAATACCATCACGAGCACCAATATCAACACTAATATCAGAAATTCAAATACTACCACTATCAATACCAGCATTGATGATATCTCTGACAAGAGTGAAAGTGCTTTCAAAAAAATAACAGGATTAATGCCATATATTAAATGCGTTATTAGAGGATTGTATGTTACTTATAAAGTGATTTTTACATACTTACTTTACTAACAATTATGTTTAAATAGTTCCCGAATCTTTAATTATGAAATAATCGAGCCTTCTGACTCATCTATTAACGAAAACACGTGGACAGTTAAAGTATTAGAGGATAGACCTCGTTGTATAAAAAAAAAAAAAAAAAAAAAAAAAAAAAAAAAAAAAAAAAAATGCAACAACTATAATAATATTGTACTTAACTTTAAAGATTAATTTTAGGGCTGAACATCATTCAATTGCTTCCAAAGCACGTATGAACGTTGTTAAAAAAACTGATGTGAGTAATAATCAAATTTAATTTATAGAATGTGATTAATAATAAATTCATTTAAATGCAGGAGGAAAGGCCAGGCCATAAGGTTGATTTTAACGTCACTTGGCAAGATTATTGGAAAAAAGAAAAATGGGAGGTAATTGTGGGAGAATTTTCTGGAAAACCTTTTGAGCCTCTTCTTGATAAGTGTTATAAGGATAAATGCAAGCTTTTCCGATGCATGAAAGATATCCTTGATCTTCGTATTTCAAGAATTCTTAAATTTTGCAGTGGGATGATTAACAAAGAGATATATAACATCATTCAAACCATGCAAGTTTTTGGAGTACACACACATGGTAGGAATATTTTTTCACAAAATTTTTAAAGTCCAGATTACAAGCTCATGAAATGTACCAATATTGATTAGGAACCACTCTGGATATATACGTTTTAAATAAGCCTTTTCCCCTGGTATATGTCGTAAATTTGTGGTGTTCTCTGGCAGTTCCATATCGAAAAAGTAAAGGTTTCCAAGACCATATTCATAACCTGATTTAAAAACTTTGGGCATATCTTAGAGTAATATATAAAATAAAGAATGCTTTACCTTATAACAATTTGACCTTTATTCTAACTTATTTTTCATCAGGATGGAATTGTGGATGAAATTCTTAAAACTATCAAAATACACGAATTATCTACTACCATACGCGGCTCATCATATACTAGCATACTTCAAAATTCACGCGCAATAACCATTATATCTCCTATAAAGTATCAACAATCGAAATAACTGTAAAGTTGTGAATATTAATTAAAATCACCTTTATTAATTGAATAATTCGAGGGGTTTTTTTTACGCAACCACCTTATTAACTAAATGTTAAATAATCTAATTCTTTGTGATTTCTGATAATTGTAATGTAAATTAATATTGAAATGTTAATTGAAATTTAATTTCAACAACGATAACGGATAATACAATTCATTCAATTGATTTTACGATTATTTATTACTGTAGGAAAAATATTATTTGAATCCCTTCGCGTGAACACTGCCTTAACTTCTTTAATTTTTATTGGTAACCAATTTGGATTTGAAGAGTTTGAAGTAAAGAATTTATTTAAAAAAAATGGTTTGTAAGGTGCTGAATCAGATCTTGATGATGATTGGAAAACCGTTTGTTGTATGAAGTTTTTAATTTCGTATTTCTAATATTCAAAAAAAACACGCAAGGGTTAGTTTCTCTATGGAAATTTTTGCAGAAATTTTGGTTAAATTTTTATTTGTTTTTTGCTGATGTAATTCATGAATGTGAAAAAATAAAGAATTTTAGGATTGGTTACTTATTAATGTTAACTCGTCATGTTGTGTGATATGTATGAATTGACTGAGCGTATGTTTTGATCATTGTCAAATTTATGTACTGTGAGACCTCTCTAGGTACACTCCCTTAGGACTATAGTAAAAGAAGCAAAACATGCACTTATAGTATGTGCACTTTTTAGTTTTCTTTAGGTCTTTCTCATGATTGGTTAATCGCATCTTGTTGATGATTGCTCAAATTTTTAGCTAACAATTTTTAACCAATTAAAATAATAGGAATAAAACATGTGATCATAACTATACAATTAGCTCTTTTTACAGATCAAAGCTTTTTGATGGCTAGCAAATTATTATTTAAAAAAGGATGAAGAAAGACCTTTTAAATATTCTCAATTAGCATTCAATAAAATGGAAGAGGAGAAAAAAAAGGACAATCATAAAAAAGTGAACTTTACTTTTCTAATCTAATTTTTTTTTTAATTGCATCTTAAGTTTTATCCAAAAAACCAATAATATAGCCTTTTATTTTTCAAGCCTTAATATATAAAATGAAATTTTCATTTCCGGTTGATGTATGAAAATTACTGGTCACAGTAATGAAAAGCACTGTAAATTTTAACATTTTAGTAGAGATATCACTTTATATTAAAAATTTTTAGTTTTATAAAAAAAAAAAAAATGAATTTTTTAATAAAAAATATATTAAATTAATAAAAAAATATATAGACAAAAATCAGCATCAAATATGTAACGCCGGTCGAAAATCATTACCCTCGACGCAAACTCTACTGAATGGAAGTAGATCGATCCCACAACTACACCTATTTGGATTTATGGCGCCAGAGGTGATTCCATATTAGGTAAGGCCAATCCTTTCCACAAACGTTGATGACATTCTCCATATTTCTCACTATAGTAGTGCCTGCGCTCTGCCATTCCGGTTTCCTTCTGGAAATTTCTTAGATCAAATATGTACCTTCGCTTGGACTTCCACAGGGCTTCGCTTCTGATAATAGGCTCCATTTTTGGTTATAGAGTATTTTACCTCCAGCCAGACTCGAACCGTTGACCTTGTCTGTGGGTGGATGAGAGCTTAACAAATAAGCTATGAGACCCAACCTCCTGACATACCAAATTTGCACACTAATTTTATAATTGATTTGCAATTAAGCTATCAAATTATATTAGATGTAGTAATATCATAGTATATTTGACGGCTTAAGGGATATGTTGTTTTTAATTACCTACTTGTCAAATATCAAAAATTAACAGCTAATATTTGATGCTAATAAAAAACTTACAATTTTTATCATTTTATATTTAATAACTTTACGTTGCAATTTTTAAAAACAAACAAACTATTACATTAATGTATTTATTTATTATTTGATATTTTAATGTTTATAAATTTAACAGCCAGAGGTTTCGACTTTCGCGGGAAGGCTTAGGGTTTCGCGAAGGTTTCGACTTTCGTGGGAGGTTTCGTCATTTAGGGAGTAGGTTTCGACTTTCGTCATTTTGCAAAAACAGTTTCGTCTAACAACTATAGTCTGCAACATGTCAACACTTGAGCAGTTCGAGCAACACGAGTTTCTCAATCTATGCAAATTCATGTCATTTATCGATATGCTAGTGATTAAAAATTTTGTGTGGTAGATAAGATAAAAGGTTTCTAATAAAATTTTCAAAAATTTTTTGAAAAATTTTTTAATAATAAGAATAAAATTATTTAATTTTATGCAATTTTATTATTTGAACAAGAAACGGGATATCTTATTCTTATAATTTACAACAGAAATAATGAATTGATTTTATTTAATCAAATTTATTAATTGCAATATAATTATTACAATTAATAAAACCAAAATTTTGCTATACCCTGATTACCCATCACTCTGGATTGATATATTTCCATTTTTCTCGCAAATTTTCTTTGTTGATCTTCATTTATTATCCCGACCTTCTTTTCAAAAAGAGCAATCCTTCGTATATAATCCTCTTCATTGCACTAATTGCTTCTTCGATCTTATAAATTATTTCGCCTATCATACTTTGTTAATAACAGAGTTAATTTAAATGTTGCCGCTCTAATCTTGAGTATCCGTCTGTAGTTGATGTTACGTAAATTCCTATCATGGTATTTTTGGAATATCTTGACAATACACCTAATACTAACCTTTGTGGTCATATAGTTCTTGCACTGAGCTAAAATTAAATGCCCTTCGTGGTTTTCAAAATTATCAGTACCCCATAAGACAATCTATATTAAAAAAAAAGTAAGTAAATGTCATCATAATCATCAAGGATATAAACATTCTGAGCAACTGAACACAAAACATTTATCCATGCATCCTATTAACCACTCGTCACAAAATATAATTGAAAACTCGTTAATAGATTTTCCTTAGACGGTACTCAGAGAACAAACTGAACACAAAATATAATTGAAAGCCCGATGACAGGTTTTCTCTTAATGGCACCCATATGTAAATTCACTTCCTAAATAATGAAGCACCAGAATTAACTTCATAATTATTGTCACGAGTTTTATTAATAGTATCTAAATGTAAAAGGCTGTTACATGTTTATTTGTCTGAATATATTCTAACGTGTATATGCGAAAATAGAATCAACTAAAGAAACGACTTGTTTCCCAGCATCTATCAATAGTTTGTATAAGCTTGAATATTTGCTATCATTAATATAATTTCCTTTCTCAACATTACTGTAATTAATTACAGTTTGAGAGTAAACTATTGTTTAATAATGAATTTTGATTATTAAGTAAAATTGTTTAATTTGATTCAATAACTATATTGATTAAAATAAAAAAATTATTTGGTTTACTAATACATTGTTTAATTATTCAATTTAGAATTGAATGAAATAATTTTCAAAAAATATTCAAATCAATATTAAAACTGTAGTTTTAAATTAAATTTATTCATTTGAAAAGTTTCGATTAAAAATTTAATTATCATTACCAATTAATTGAATTTTAACTTACAGATAAATCAACAAGGGATCCAAAACTTATGAAAGAAATAAAACTGATCTCACACTGTTTTTTGAAACAAGTATTCTTTTTAATTATGTCAAAAACAGGTAAATATTCTGGTTTTTAAATTTATCAACTAAGAATTTAATATTAATTTGTTCTTAAAAAATTGTAATGTATCGTACCAAATCAAAGTAACTAAACGCGAGAAGGTAATTTTCATTTACAAATCTCTGTTTATTTATGTTTGTTTATCTTTTATTTATATTTTCTCAGGATGTCAAGCTTACAAAAGGAAACTTGGCATTCGATTCTCCTGTACCTAAAACAATGCTTCAAAATATTTCACTCGAATCCAGCAAAGAATTTACACATATAAGATACACCGCAATTACATGCGATCCAGATGAGTTTGTAAGAAAGAAATATTCAATTCGACAAAAAAATTATGAGCGAGATACTGAAATAATGGTTGTTATTACTATGTATAATGAAAATGATTCTCTCTTCATTAAAACAATGTCTTCTGTCGTCAAAAATGTAGCCTACATT
The DNA here is from genome assembly GCA_003550325.1 of Gigaspora rosea. Lineage (NCBI taxonomy): Eukaryota > Fungi > Glomeromycota > Glomeromycetes > Diversisporales > Gigasporaceae > Gigaspora > Gigaspora rosea. Next base: position 343,683 of record QKWP01000162.1, on the reverse strand, counting down.
TGTTCTAAAAAAAATTCAGGAATATGGGGAAGTGAAGGTTGGAAAAAAATTGTCGTGTTAATTGTTTCCGATGGTCGTAATAAAATCAATAAAAGGACTCTAAATGTTTTGAGTGCCATGGGATGTTATCAAGATGGAATTATGCAAGATCGTGTCAGAAGAAAACCTATCACTGCGCATCTTTTTTGAATACACTACACAAATAATGGTTGATAATGATTTTAAGGTTCAAGGAAAAAACAATAATATTCGTATTGTGAAAAACTTGAAGAAGTTATTGATAAACTTTATCACAATGAGGACATAGAAGCTGGTAAGCATTACATTCAAGAGAATGGCAAAAGGTTTACATTTAGTAAAAATGCAGATGGTAGAATTAGATTTCATTATGAAAAAACTATAGTTTGAATGATTTATTTTGAAATTCAAAGCAAATCCAAATGGAAATTAAGATGATAATAAGAATCCTGATATAAATGTATTCTTGTCAAGGGACATTTAATGTTAAGAGTATCAATGGTTATATATCAAAAATTTAATTCTATCTATCTGTACTAGTGATGTGACAAGTACAGTCTATACATACAGTTACGCTAAAAAATCACAATAATAATTGTATATTTCAAATATAGCATTTTTGCAATAAACAATGTTAAAATAAAAGAACCTTATTTCTAATTCTTAGAAATAAAATTCAAATGCGTTAATGTTATTATGATTAATAAAATTATTGTTGCCATAAGATCACATGATTTCGCGGTCCCATGGGACCGCGAAATCATGTGATCATACACTAACCTTTGAATCAAAGATTCATCAAATATGGGCGTTTCGTGACGGGTCACAGTGTCATCCAAAAGATTTTTTAAGAACTGGTCGTATTTTTCGTTTTCACTTATCATTAGATATCTCACCGTAATGCCAGATTCTATGAGAATTGATGCTGGACAATGCGTTATGTTGAGTAGTTCTATAAGTCGCCATGTCCCTCTCCAATATTTTCGCTCCTGTCTATCGTCAATATTTAAAATCGATTTGATCTTTTCTACAACAAAACCACGCAGGGTTTTTTGAGTTGGAAGTTTTCCCATTTTTTGTTCATATTCATTTGCTAGCGTTACGAGTAACGATAGATATGCTCTCCCAAGTTCATATAACAATTTTAGCATTTTCTCTTTCAATTGAGCCTTTGTTGAATTAAGTTGATCATACTGCAAAGACCACACTTTAAAATAGTTTTCCAAAGATTCGATATTATTTGTTGAATAAGAGGGTAATGAAGAAGAACAATTAATTACATCATTATCATTAAAAATATGGCTGAATTTTGTGGTTAGGAGATCTTCAATTGATCTGTTTTTTGAAAAAAGCCTATCTCCGTATACTATCAATTGGCTGTTTCGGAAATTTCTAAAATTATTTTTTAAGAGAAGGGCCTCATTCGTTTCAATTTTATTAACGGTGTCTAGAATTTTTTTGGAATTAGTGGTATCAGTTTCTTGAGTGAATTCTTTTTCATTTAACCTACCACTTATTTGCGATCCTTCTGTTAAAATACTCGCGTGCGACTGCTCTGAATCATACGCTAATTATAATAAAATATATAAATTATAATTTTGAATGTGCAGGTTTGAAAACTATGAAAACTATGAAACATATAAATCAACTCATATATATCGACTCCTGTACCATCAGAATCACCTTCATACAAAGGGTATTGAATTTTTTTTTTCCCCTTATCGTTACTTGATAATTTCGATGTACGTTTTCGTTTTTTTGATTTCTTTTAAAAAAATTTTATAAGAAAAAATATGTATGTGTTAGGAAAATTTAACAAAACTTCTTACCAGATTATTATCGCGCAGAAATTCAGTACGAACTTTAGTAGCGTCAGGGTTTGCACTTGAAATATTCTTTTGTTTGAATTTGAATATTAAATTATAGTAATAGCATAACATTTAACAGTGTCGCCAAACAATATTTTTTGCAACAGTAAAGTCTACATAAAAAATTTCATACTGTATCGATACTTGGGATTAGAACAATTGGATATTGTCTATCATGTTCTGTTTCGTATGTATGCTTTAAATAATAAGAAATAATTAAATATTTTATTCTCCAAATCTACCATTGATAATGTTGACTCATTACCTGATAATCCATGAATTCATCGGATGGGTTTTGTTCATTAATATTTGACGATGAAGTAGATGGCTTTTGTTGGTTGTCAATAATTGATGAAATTGCAAGCACATTCTTAATTAAGATAACGAAGGAATAAAGTATATATGTAAAAAAAAAAAAAAAAAAAAAAAAAAAAAAAAAAAAAAAAGATAAGCTGATAATAATGCTACTAACAATTCTATTGCTTTCTACAACGCTTGTTTCAGCATCAGGGTGTGAAATGTTTGTTTCCTTACTAGAATGGTTGCTTTGGGTTATAGGCAGTTTCTAGAAGTTGTTTCATTAGTGTGTAATCATTAATAAAACCAACTCATTTACATTTATAACGTTTACCAATATTTCATTAACACTAGGTAAGGAATCGTCATCTGTCAAATATGAAGGAACGCGTTCTATGGAATCGTTAATAGGTTCATTACTGACCTTTAATTAATTTGAAATAGTTTAGAGATATTACAATTAACTCTAATCAACTTCTTATTAATATTTATGCGCCTTATTGACTTGCCTAAGTTTAGTTTTACTTTTTTTGGAAACTTTGAATTTTTTATTAATTCTAGGTTGATATTGTTTTCCTGAATTCTTTTTTGAAAGTCTTGAAGTTAATGTATTAGATCTTTGTTCATCAACTTCTTCAATCGAGTCAGCATACTCGTCGGATTGTAGGCTATCATATTGCAATAAGTCCTTTTTTTTAAAATTTTAATTATTAAGATTATAAACAATAAGATATATTAATTTTTTAATATCCAATAGTTTTTCAACTAGTAATTTCACTAAACGAGTTTAACCAATCTTAATAATCTTTTTTTGATTTGACACCTGGTTATCCATTAAGGAGTCGCAGCAATTTACCTGAACACTAGAGTCCAAAACTTGAATTTCATTTTCTTGATTCATTTCGATTGAATTAGACGATTGGTCCTAAAAATTTATTTTTGTTACTAATATATATAAATATATGTATACAAATTCTAATACTTACGTCGCTTTCTTCATGATCTAAAGGTTGGGCTACAGAACCCAAACCTTGAATTTCATTTTCCTGATTCTTCTCAATAGCGTTAGACAATTGGTTCTAAAAATTTTTATTTAATACTAAATGATATCTATATTAAATTATTAAATATTTAATACATACATCATTTTCATCATGGTTTAAATATTGTTCTACAGAAACTGAACCGTTTGAATCGTCTAAAGGATTCGATTTTTTTATTTGTATTGTCTTCCTCTATAACAAAACTAGAACTTTGAATTGTACCTTCTTGAATCGTCATTCCTGCCATGTTCAAATCTTGCGTTTCATTTCTTTGATCTCTTTCAATTGCATTAGATGATTGATCCTAAAAATATATTTTTGTTACTAAAAATGATATATATAGATTAAGTCGAATACAAATTTTTAATACTTACATCGCTTTCTTCAAGGCTTAAAGGTATGGCTACAGAATCAAAGCCTTGAATTTCATTTTCTTGATCCTTCTCAACATCGTTGGACAATTGATCCTAAAAATTTTCTTTTAGATGCTAAACGATATTTATATTAAATTGCTAATTTCTAATTCATACATTGCTTTCTTCATGGGTTAAAGATTTGGCTACAGAAGCAGAGGCATCTGAAACATCTGAAAGATTTGATTTTTTATTTGTGCTGTCATCCTCTATATCAAAACTTGAAGATTGTGCATCGATTTCTTGAATCGCTATTCCTGAAGTGTTCGGTTGTGAAATACTGCTAGAGCTAGATTGCTTAAAATTTTCACCATGCTAGAAAAATATATAGTCACATTAGTAAAGATAATTTATACTATGATTACTATGATTACTTTAATAATTTCATTATTCGCATTATCCAGAATTCTTGGACTTTCATTTGTATTTATCACAAATATATGGCAAAACAAAATATTTTAAGATTACCTTTTCTATGAAAAAATTAGGTGCAGAATTAAGAGCGTTCACAATGTTTCTATAACTTTCATCATTTATGGTCATATCCAAAGCCACGGAAGTTGAATTATCTTGGTCTAAAACTGTCGCGAACTTTCCATTAAATGTTACTGAAAAATCATCTCCTCCTTTAGTGATCCAAAGTAATTTAATTATAAGGATGATAATTTCTTGTTTTCCCATAATTTCGATAACGGTAATTGCTTCAATGTTTTTTCTTAAAAAAATGGATCAAAGCTATTACAAACAGTTTATATAATTTTAATAAATGACGTGTGATATTATTAATACTATTATGATTAGTACACATCACTATGATTTCAACATCCGAATATAATGAGATTGTTTAAAGTTTTGAATCATACTTAATATGAGAATGCATAGCGATAGTGTTTTTACTAATGCTTTAAAAATCTATAAAAAATGAATGTTGCTTTTATATTATTAAATCTGAGGTTGAACATAAGTTATCTTGACTCATTTGGTACCGGGAAGCGTAATACTGTAATAACGATAAATAATGATTCAATAACGATAACGATAGAATAGTAGTCTATTTTGAGAATTTAGCGTTAGTATTTATAATATAAAATTAATAATACTAGAAAAACTGTGAATACTTGTAAAACCGATACGGCTTGGTAGTGGACTATCTTCTGTCAATGTTGAAGGGATGCGTTCTATACCATCACGCTTTAGTTAACTTTGCGTCTTAATGTTAGACTATCATTATTTTTTAGTTGGTTAACAGCAGAAATGTATTATTATTCACTCACATTATCATCCTTATCATAATTTTTTGCTACTTTGAACGACTCATTTGTTTTAGATTTATGTTTTGTGGTGTTTTCCTGTAAGCGCTACTCTTTGTTGAACTGGTTTCTTTACCTTTTCCACGTGACGAAGTTAAAACATCAAATATCATTTCACCTATCTCATCTGTGTCATCATATTCATCTGATTCAAATTCGATTAGTTCTTTTATGAATTTGTTAAATTATTATTTTATTTATTCCAGATTTTAATCAAGACAGTAGAAGTTTAATAATCCTACCTGATTATTCGAATTTAAATTTTGTGCTTTATTTTTTTGAATGACCTCACTCTCTTCAAGAGGTTTTGACACAGAATAATCGCATTCAATTGAATTATCATCGATTCGCGATATTTTTGCTCCCTGACCATCTACTGTGTCATCTTCTACGTCAGAACTCGATTCCACACCTTGTGCATTACTTCCTTGAATGTCCATGTTTACAAAACCTATTTCTAATGATATATCACTAGATTGTCTATCAAAATTAATATCTTCAGCTTAAATAGCCTATAAATTTCATTATTTAGTATTTTTCTAAGAACAATAAAAATATATATTGCTTACTTCGTGGTTTTCATCATCAATTATCATTTGATCTTTTTCATTCACTTCGACAAGGGTTACTATCTTCAGAAAGTTGTCTCTATTAATGATTACACAACTAGGTGCGCCCAAGTTTATTGTATTGGACGTTCCGTCGTTGAGAGTAAGGGTAGCTGATAGTAAGGGATCATTATTAAAGATTACTGCTGCAGCTGTTCCACTTGTTGCCTTCCAATAAATTAATCGAATTTTTTATTATTTCGTCTTTGTTTTCTACGGTTTCAATCATGGATAAATTTTCTAAGAAATAAAGTAATATCAAAAGTGAGAAATATATATATATGACAAATTATCATTTATTATGCAAATTTTTAATATCAATATGTCATTTTTAGTTATTATATCATTTATAACTATAGAATGCGGAATGATCGATTTCTGTTTGTAATGTTTGTAATTTTTACCTACAGTGGATCTATCTCAACGACTTTAAAACTGATGAGGTGGTTATATTTATATTTGCTTCATTTTAAATTTTTATTTTATTTTTTTTTCTTACTGTGTGTGAAAATAAAAGACGCCAGTAAGTAAAGTAATTTGTTTTCTTTAATTGATAAGAAAAAAAGTAGGTTCATTTATAGTGTTTCATGTTCATAATGTCCAGAAAAATCCGGCAAAAAAAATTAGAATTACCTACTCTCTTAATCGAAGTATATTTATATAAAAATTCCTCCAAAACGTCAGATAGAACGTGAATTAATATTGCCAAATTTTGTGTTAATCTGAGCCTAGTGCTCCGAACGGGTCGGGTCGGGTTGAAAACTTTCGGGTTAGAGCTTCGACCCAACCCGAAATTTTAAGGCTAATATATTAAAAATGAATTCAGTCGCCCATTTTGCTCTTAAAATTCATGTAATGATGACTATCGAAGTTGGCTAATCAAATCCAAACTCGATATGATTTATAACTACTATCAGAAATAATAATATTCCACTTAAAAAAACCAGTTTAAAACGTTTTTTTTTTTTACAAGGCAGAGAATATTTTGGGTTTTTTTTTACTCTGGTAAATAAGTTAGAAACTTAGTGTAAATTAAGAATAATCATAGTCCGCTTAAATAATAAAAATTCTTGTTGGAGTTTCACTTTAAAAAAGTAATTTTACTTAGCTTTAATTTCTTAGCTTTAATTTCTTATTTTATTAATTAAATGATGGATTGGATCGTGAACAATCATAACGGTAGATGCTAATGAACTATTTAAAGCATTTAGGTAGTTTTATGCAAAAGAAAGTGAAATACAGACTAAATTTGATGCCATTGATGCGAAAATGAATTCTAACATATCTTCAACGGAATTTTCTCCATCTCTAACTAACACAATTTTCAAAGATTCAATATATACTAGTAGACATCTTATTCTTCCAACATTATCAGGAAATCACATCGAATTATATTCTTATCTTTATAAAAATTTTCTGGATTACGCAAGTGATTGAAAGGAATAATTTAATAAAATGCTATAATTTACAAACTTGGAACCGAAATATATTATGTAATATAAATATGTAATATTAAATACCTAAAAGTTTAAAATTTTATATTTTAATAATACTAAATATAAAAATTTAAAATTTAGCATTCGTTATAAAATATGTTATTTACTTACTAAAAGGATTTTTAAATCTTATTTTCTTTGATATATTCTATCATTTCTGAGGAATATAGTTCTTTCCATTTTTCATCGTTATCCATTATCATTTTTCTGATTTTTTCTGCGCTAATGGGAGGTTCATTATATTTTATAAAAATTATTTCTTTTTCAAATTTGGTCCATATATCTTTTTCATATAGTTTTTCCAATATTTCTTTATATTCTTTTCCAATTTTGAATTTCTATCTTCATTTTCAAGATATCCTTCAGTGTATACGTTTTAACTCTAATCACAAAAATGCCAAAGAAATTTAGGAGAGAGAACACGAGAGGTAGTTTCCATATATAAAGCCATACGAAAACATACTTAAAACAAAATGTGGAAAAGGAAGCTGGAAGCTATATGTACATGACTGAAGATTCAACATCCTTTAGTAGAAGTACCGATAAAATTCAAATGCAGCATTACTTTTTGATATATCTTCAATTTTAAGTAGAAGCACCAGTAATTTTCAAATTAATCATTACTTTCTGAAATATCTTCAATTTAACATTTCAACATCACCAGAAAAATAATCGAAACCGTTAAATCGATAGTTCCCAAGATTCAATAACGACTTCGCATTAAGGACTTTTTTGATTTGCGCGACCTCTTTAATAAACATCCTTATATAAGAATAGTTAAAAATATGGTCATTGACAAATTCAAATGAAAACGCAATTAGTCGTAACTTTGTACTTAAAGATAAAATAAATTTTACATTACCTGATTGGTGAACTGTAAGTATCCGCCCGATTAAAAAGAAAAGCCCAAATGGGAAGAAAAAACAATAAAAACTAGTTATCACTGAAAGATATCTTGAAAATGAAGATAGAAATTCAAAATTGGAAAAAGAATATAAAGAAAAATTGGAAAACATATGAAAAAGATATATGGACCAAATTTGAAAAAGAAATAATTTTTATAAAATATAATGAACCTATCATTAGCGCAGAAAAAATCAGAAAAATGATAATGGATAACGATGAAAAATGGAAAGAACTATATTCATCAGAAATGATAGAATATATCGAAAAAATAAGATTTTAAAATCCTTAATATTACATATTTATATTACATCATATATTTTCGGTTCCAAGTTTGTAAGCTTTTTCTTCATCCTTTTCAACACCAATCTCGAAATTATAGCATTTTTTAAATTATTCCTTGCAAAACTTGCGTACTCTAGAAAATTTTTATTAAGATAAGAATATAATTCGATGTGATTTCCTGATAATGTTGGAAGAATGAGATGCCTAATAGTATATATTGAATCTTTGAAAATTGTGTAAGTTAGAGATGGAGAAAATTCCGTTGAAGATATGTAAGAATTCATTTTCGCATCAATGGCATCAAATTTAGTCTGTATTTCACTTTCTTTTGCATAAAACTACCAAATGCTTTATGATTGTTCACGATCTAATCATTTAATTAATAAAATAAGAAATTAAAGCTAAGTAAAATTACTTTTTAAAGTGAAACTCCACCCCTCGAAATTGAAAAAAATGCCAAGAAATAGTAAAGTAAGAAGGTTTAGATATGTGTCGAAATTGCAGACTGAGAATGCAAGGTAATCTAATTATTAATTAGTGTAGTTTTTTATTTGCTAATTTTTTACTGTTTATATTGAGGATGAGGAATAAAAGATTGATTGCGGGTAACAATACAGAGCTTATTATGTATCATCCAAAATAAACTTGGTTTTTACAAAATGGTAGGAGTGAAACAAAATTTTGGTCCTACTTAAGATTTGGGTGGTGCTACTCACATGTTCCTTTCTATTGTAATGAGTTAATTATGCGTGTATAATTCTATTGTTTTTGAATATTGTTACGTACTATCGCTATTATACAAAACATAAATTGAACTTGATTATTTATGTATTATGGCAAGAAGGATCAAATCCTTTCAAGAAAAATATAATTTTGGGGAAAGAATATCTTCAAAAAGCAGGATGTAAAAATCAAGTTTGCCTTGAGATATTGTAAAAAAAATAAAATTTGAATAAAAGTTGATACTTGGGATCCTAATAAGTAATGTATAAAAAACGAATTAAGGTTTAAATTCTATATAATTTGTTTATATTGATATACTGTATAACGGTTCACATCTCTAGTTTACATAAATACCATATTGTTAAACACATTTAATATTATAAAAAAAAAAAATAAGGTTATATACAATTGTTTTTTTCAATTAGTGCTTGGTAATCTTCTAATTCCTTTAACAAGAAACTCATAAATCTAAATGTTTTATCATAAATTCCTTCACAAGTACTTGCTCGAGGACCGGCCATATTTAAATGTTTGATATTATTTCTTTTATCCATTTAAAAACTTCACTAATATTATTTTTATCGTCTTCGTCTAAATTAATGTTTTTCAACAGTTTATTTAATTCATTGGCTTTTTCAATAGTAAGACCTGTTCCATCTTTATCTGAATCAAAAATTGAAAATTTCAATATTAAAGTGGCATCTGCATCTTTAACGTTTAGTTCGGTCCTTTCTTTGTAATTGTTAGTTTTTGTTTCTTGGAGTGGGTATCTATCTGGGATTTTTCCTTCCCCTTCCCAACGCCGTCCTTTTGGACACCAACCAGTAAGCCTCCATTCATTTCCATTCTCGAATTTTACAACATAACAATGTTCTTTATATTCTTTGTAAAAAATATTCCGATTATTTTTTACGTAATTAAAAATAGCATCCAAAGCACCAATGTCGACTCCCGTTTTCCCGCCGGAACGAAATATAAAAAAAAAATATAATATTTTGCATTATAAATATTTATTATTTTTTTGATAATTTTATTTCTTGTACAATAAGGCTTTTAGCTCTATTTGACACGCTTGATTTTATTACGATGAATTCATGGTTTTCATACTAAAACAGTGCCACCAACATTATCAAACTTGGGTAAAGAAACGGTAATAAGATCAACTCATTATTGTACATATTATTAGGATGCATTATTTTCAAAACATTGTAATTAAATAAAATGTGAATTGAAAAATTCGATTAAACTTTGTTCTTTATAAACAATCAAAAGTTTAATTGTATTTTGAGAATAATCAGACGATGATTTACTCGCCTTTTTGTGATACTGACAAGTTTGGCCCGAATTAACTGTAATTCCGGGCAATTCATCAGGATTTTGACCCAGACCCTGAATGCAGAACACACATGATCTGAGGGTTCTGGAAATCAATGACGTAATTCGTGAACAAGTTGTTAAAAGGATTGGTAGAATATTTAAAGTTAAAAAGGAAATAATTTTTTTCATGTATCTTACATAGTTTAGAAGGATTATGCGTATTTTTGTCACTCTTTCCTTTTGAATAAAAGATGGTTTGATTATAAATAAAATGGCTTAAATCATTTATTCAACCTGATTAAATAAAAACATAAGATATATTTTAAAACCTTGAATATACTGTATTTGAAATGATTTAATTGGTTTTTTTTTGCTTAATTATGACCAAAAACCTTCACCCGGGTCACACAAAGCGATGATTAATGTTCAAAATTACTCCTAACGTTGTGATCGTGATAAAACCAACAAAAAAAACTCATTTTTTTAATAAATCAAATTGATAATACAACATACTACCTGGGTGTAGGTTAGAAGCTTGACCAGAATTAAGTTTAATTCGGGCCAAAATTTTAATCTACCAATGTTAGCAGACATATGATTTTGAAAATAAAGGTTGTGATTTTTCACCATTTAGATAATTTACAAAATTATATTTAATACTTGAAGAACCTTATTAAAGATAATTAAAATAAAATGATTTTATCAACAAATAGATCAGCGATATCAACAAATAGATCAGTGATAAATGATTTTGGGCGATGTTCTAAAAGATTGACAACGTTTTCTGTGATGGATCTTTCTAGTAAACGCCGCTCATTCTCTGAAGTGTTGTCATATATCTTTTTTGATAGTTTTAACTTATCCCTTCGATCTTTTTCGATGTTTACCCTCCGTTTGTAAATATGAAAAAGATTTTTTACATGATTTATAGAGATTGAGCAGTCGCAAATGTATTCCATTATATCATTGGGTTTGTGTTGTTTTCTTATACGCATTATAAATGTGTGATAAGGTTCGTATTCAACTAAATAACTTTCATTTTTATTAAGCAGACGAATATTAGCATTGAGGATAGCCTTTCTGATTTCTTCCCTATTATCGATGGAAAATGATTCGTACATTGAATTGATTATTTCAAATTTCTCAATATCATATCTTGACAAAAGATCGATTTCCTTATACAAATTTTTCAATTCTTCCATGAAAAAATCATCTCTTTTACAATTGCATGTATCATATTTAGAGAAAGGTTTACGTACGTAAACAATAATTAATAAAATTACGATATTATAAAGAGTTTTTTCATGTTATTATTTCTTGGTTGTTATAAGATGATTCACCGTATATGTTTCCCTATTTTTAAATATATAGTTTTTGTGATTCGAAAATTTTTGATTCTTCAACATTGAACAGAACCACTATTTATAATCATTAGGAATTATACACTTATTAGAATATAATACATTGCTTACTATTACAAGTTATAACCATTCGATCAAAGACTCTAATAATAGTTCCTGGATATTATGGAATGAAAGGGTTCACAATAATGTACGAACATTTGATGGAAAACACAGAAGAATAGCAACCTGAAGTAAGAACAGATATAAATAAAACAACAATTGATATCATTCCCGAATTGAGTGTTTGGTTCATAATGGAAGATCTCAAGGTTAATTACAACACTGCTCTAAAAATCATGAGTGATAGTGTTGAATACGGTAATGACCATTTTTTCAGAAACCGTAATGACGAATGTTTTTGGTGATAATTTCATGATAAAAATCTTTAAAAAAAAAAAAGAACAGAATATACAAAAAATTATGAAATCTGCATATAAGGAAGTGATAGAAAACAAACACTAATTATATCGATAAACAATAGAATGGTTGTATAAAGAAGAGATTCAAAAGACACTTTTTGAATTAGGAATTGTGATAATTTAATCACTAACGTAATCAGTATTTACTTTATATAAAACGTCCAGACTCAAAAAAGTAGGCCAAGGATTTAAATGTAACTCTTTTTCCAGCATAACAATTTTTTACGATCCTTTCCTTATCAATATTCGCGGTTTTAATTTTTCCTTCAATCTTATTACATTTTCAATCAATCTTCTATTCTTCTCCTCAATCTAAACTAGCAAATAAAAACTACACTAATTAAATAATTAGATTGCCTTTCATTCTCAGTCTGCAATTTCGACACATATCTAAGCCAATCTTACATTACTATCTCTTGGTATGTTTTTCTATTTCGAGGGTGTAGTTTCACTTTTAAAAGGTAATAGCGTTTCTTTACTTTTAATTATTTTATTAGTTAAATGATGTTAAAATGATAGGATCGTGAGCTGCCGCTGGAATTATGCGGATTTAAATGTTGAAATTCTGAATTCAAACAACACAAGAGTACTGCAATTCATTTTTACAACTGCAAGAATTTGAGTGAGTTTTTTTGAACCATTATTATTTGCACCGTTACTTCAATTCAAATTGTAGTAAAATTTGAATTGAAATTCAAAATTTTTTTATTTACTTCGGAAATGTATGAGTTAAATGTTCTTGGGTATTCTAGAGTTGAGCATTTTTGTGTTCTTGAGTTGGGTTCTTGCATAATATAAATTGTATGACTTGGATGTTGAAAATTATAAGTTTGACGTTCCTGAATATTATGAATTGAACATGTAATACTTTGCTTGACGGGGTTTTTTAAAATATTAAGACATTCATTGTAGCATTCTCTATCCATCAAGCTTCATTTGTGTATGTTTCAAATATTCGGCTAAAGGTCTCACGGATCAGAAAAGAATAACTTTGTGGATTCATTAGTAGAAAGAGAAAAAAAAAATACATGATGATAAAAGAATATTTTTCAAAATTTATTTATTTATCATTATTGGCATCATTAATAAGCTATCGTTGATTATAATCTGTATTACAGTATTAAGAATTGGTCTGGGTCATTTATCAATCGATGGAAATTGAAAAATGACAGGCGTCAATTAATAATCGATGTAAATTGAGAATGACGCATAATATATCTACCTGCATTTCATACGCTAGTGTACAAATAGAAATTCCATTTATTTAATAAAATACTATATGCATATTTTAAATATATTTAAAAAATAGTATAATATAAATATAAAACTAATTTTCACCTAGGTGATTTATAAAAACCAATCAGATCACTGGATCTTGTGTAACCAAAACCAAAGAAGAAAAGAAAAAAATAACATTTCAAATAACTCAAGATTTAATTATAAAAACCATGCTTCGATTTCTAAGCAAAACTTTTCAGCATCAAAATTTACATATATTCAATTGACATTTCATTTTGTTTTTTTCTAGAATCTTCAATTAACTCTATTAACTCTGCTAGTAAATTTTTCTTTTCTTTCATTATATTTTCTGTGTCTACATTAATTTCTTCATATTTTTTATACTCGATATCTATTTTTTTAATCAAAAAAATTTCCAATTCTACATTACTTTCTTCATATCCTATCTCGATACCTATTCTTTTAAGCAATAATTTTATTGTTAACTCTATTCTTTTAAGCAATAATTTTATTGTTAACTCAAATTTATTCTCAGTTTTATCTGCAGACTTATTTATCTTTTCATAAAAATCTTTTAATAAAACAAATATCTTGATAATTTCATTATTGATAATATTCAAATCTAATCTGTATAATTTGTTTATTAACACCTTTTTTTTTCACTATCAGAGTCTATGTTTTCTTTACTATTTAAATCTATGTTTTCTTCTCCACTACTTGACATTTCTATATTATCATCTGGTGTTTTCTTCTCTTCATTAACTAAATTCGTTATATGTTTTATTAGATATAATAGTGATACATTTATTCTTATTATTTTGTGATTTATTTCAGCCCTTTCACAAGTTAAAATTGTGTTGACTAGTTCTTCTTTTTGATTTTCTAGTGCTTTTATTATTTTGCCTATTTTCTTTTCGAACGTTTTATCATATAGATTTGTTATTTCTTTTAGTTTTTTTATCTGATCTTCCAATTTCTCCTTAAAATTTTCAATTGCATCATTTTTAATCATCCGTGCATGCCAATTCAAATAAACAGAAATCATTGTCTTGATTTTTTTTGGTTCATTATCACCAAAATGATCAATTAATCTACTAAGGGATATACTATAAATTGTGAAGGCTAATTTTGTAGTAGAAGAGTTAGTGCTAAGAAAATATCCTGATATAACAGCTGGAACAGTTATAATAGTAATTATAGTAATGTGATTAAAAATAATAATAATGCGGTTAACATAATAATGCTCATTAAGCCAATTGTTAATATTTAGATACTGTGTAGCATGGTTTGGTTTTTTTTCGAAAATAAAGACAAAAAAAAAAACCATATGATAAAAACAATCCGGAAAGATTAACATAATAATGTAACCTAATACATTAAGTGCTTTGCTAATTCCTTTGCATCTGCTAGTTCCAAAATTTTCAATGCAATATCCACTAATATGATCTCTATTGTCCATAATATTAATATTAACATCTCCAGTAATAACGACTCCATACAGAAACATATTAAAATAGCACATAACAATTATGATACCATAACCAAATATTTTTCTATAAAAGTGAAAATATAAACCCCTCTTTTTGTCATTTTTTACATCATTAATTAGCATTATTGGAGTTATTGATGCTTTCATAGAAAACAACCAAAAGATGTAGAAAACTATCCACATGGGAATTAAGACATACAAAGCGTAAACCAAAAAACGTTTGTTATCCTCAGTATAGTATGAATACCATTGAAATCCATTAATAAAAGGATATATGATAACAGATGAAAAAATGATACAATCATCAAATACATTTATAAAAGAAAAGTCTTTTAGTTTGTCTTTTTCAAAGCATTTGAACAGTCCAACTACAATTATTGCGACAAATATAGTCGCAATTGTATCAATTGTGTCATTAAATGGGTCATAATTACTCAGTGCCATTTATGAATAAATTTTACAGTTAATATATTTAGAGATTGTATTTTGAGAAGAAAATAAATTTAATAACTTGTAATCAATTAAAGCTTGCGTTTAGAGAAAAATTTGACCTTGATGTATATAAAAATTTGCAGTTTAGAAAAACTTTTACGTGCTATGTGAAATTATGTAACAGTTAACGTCTTGTACATGCGTATATATGCATATGTCGTACGGTGCAAGAAGTCTAAAAACTTCAATAACTTTATGCAGAGATGAGCATAAATATTTCCTAGCTTATCAGCTTCAATAATGTACGGCGTATTTTAAGTCGATAATCTAAGTTTTGTGCGGCCGATCACTTCAATAACGAATTAAAAATGTCGTACGTACATTATTGAAGCTGATGAGTTAGGAAGTATTTATGACTATATACAGTCAACCCTCCGTAAATGCACCCCCTTGGGACTATAAGCAAAAATTTTAAACATGTGCATTTAGAGAGGGCGTGCATTTATAAAGGGCATTTTATTAAGTGCTCTATATGCTTGGGACTGAAGATTAGTGTGCGTTTAGAGAGGGCATACATAGTGTGTGCATTCATAGAGGGTGCATTTATGGAGGGTTGACTGTAGTAGTACGGTAATTAGGGATGTCAACGGTTCGGTCACAAATCCTGACCGACCGAACCGACCGTTTGACCGATACGATATTTTGTTATTTATCATTGTAACGATCTGTAAAATAATTATCATGATACAAAAATAGGTTTGATTATAAGTATTGTGCCGAAATTATTGTTATATACAACTTTAACCAATTAGTTAAATGATATTTAATAAATATTCATATATCGTATATGATTGACGACAATTTTATCATATTTATATTTATTATATTTATATTTTTTTTCAATCTCTATTAATGAATTAAATTTATTCTATAAAAAATATTACATTATTAACTATATATTATTACAGAATATATAATTTAAATATAAATTTATTCCGCATTAGCTTATTAACTCTAAATCAAAAAAGCTTTATCGTATTATATCGTAAATAAGCACCATTTCCTCTACCTCATTTTTTAAAATATCAGATTAGCGGAAATCACAATGAGATATTTAACAAAGTTGTTTCCACTAATCTGATATTTAATAAAATAGGTAGAGGGAACAGTACTTATTACGGTAGAATGCGGCAACTTAAAATTAACTAATATTAATTAAATAATGAAGGATATTAAAATTTTAAATTACCCATCGGTCATGACCGCGGTCGGTTCGGTCATGACTCATGACCGATGATGACCGACCGAAACCGACCGTGACCGACCGTTGACATCCCTAACGGTAATGCAAGTTAGTACGGACTTTCAAAAAAAATAAGTACTCGTTAGGGTTGTATTTGGTTACACAAACGATCTCCATGTTACACTTAACCTGCAAATTTATTGGCTACTTACGTTCATAGGCAGAAATTTGTCTGATTGGCTAGCTTCATAGATCAATTTGTAGATCTACATGTGATTATTAGCCAATCAAGTCAATCAAATCATACAATTTGCAATTCGTTCTAAAAGCGAAAACTTCAAGGAAAAAGTTTATATAAATCGATAAATACGTATGATTTATTGGTTTATATACGTATAAAAGATAGATATATGCACATATAGTTGAGTCAAAGTGGTAAAACAAAGCTCGAATCACTAACTCTACTATCTATAAACACAGGTTGATATCTATAGTTTGTGCTCCGAATCGGGTCGGGTCAACCCGAAACCCGACCCGAAATGTCGGGTCGGGTCGGATTCGGGTTAGAAAAATCTGATCCGAAAATTTCGGGTCGGGTTCGGGTTAAAGATGCTTGACGAATGACGAAACGTTCGCCATTGACGAATGACGAAACCATTCGTCATGCAACTTCTCATTGACGAATTGACGAAACCAGTGACGATTGACGAAACCTATGACGAATGATAATTATGAGCATCATTCAGTAATGCTATCTGGCATGCGCTTTATTTTAACGAAATGTAACCTAATAATTGAAAGTAATTTTTTCGCACATATGATTAAATTTATTTAATTATTGTTGTTGGAGTACTTTCTATATATGTCTTTATTTTATAATGTATAGTATCCTTTCTTGAAAGTATTTTAAACTATATAAATAATCTAAGATTATTTTCATTGAATACATATGTATGCGCATGTACGTTGTAGAAGTGGGAGTCACGTCGGAAAAGTTACAGGGTAGGTATACAATAGCTTACTACAGACTATTCTATTAACTTGACTATTCTAACTAAAGCACTATGTCTATAATAACCAAACCTAATAATGGTAAGGCACGATAGAGGCGTGGAAAGATTTGGTCCGAATGATAAGGGTTATTTGGCTTATAGCGGTAGTGTTAGGCTTCAGATAAGTATACCGTTTCCTTTTTCTAGGTTGGTTAGTTAAGTGCTATTTACTTTGCTAATATCTATTCTTTTTCGTTAGGTTACTGCGGCTGTGAATTTGACTCTTGATGTCACATGATCACAGGGTTCGATTCGGGGGTATCAATTTTAACAATAATGAGGTAATCACAAAGTTAATCAGTTTCATATTCAATATTTAAGAGCACTGATTACTAATTGATACTTTTTTCTCTCTATTTTACTCAATACAAAAATGAGGGGTACAATAGTTACAGGGACAAGACAAGTAACAAAATATGAACTTGGTTTGTGTTAAAGAGATTATTTAGGAGATAAACACTTCTATTCAAGACTTAGAAGGTTTATGAACTCCACGAGTTGGATTTTTTATTAAAGGTAGAGTCGATTTCTTATATACTTGCTAACTATGGTTAGAGCAAACAAAGATTTAAGCCAAGGTCTTTAAATAGTTTATCAATAAAAGTTACACATATTTATTAGTATAATTTATTGATATTCTGTATGAAATACTATATAAAGAATATACAAAGACAAATTTATCTAATAAAATCTATTTAATTAATGATAAACTATACAATTAGACAATCTCTAGTACTATGATAAAATAAATCTTTGTAGTATCCATCTTTTTATTCGCTTTATGTAAACTATTTTTTTGAATAAAGTTTGAAATGGGTACCCGAACCATATCCACAATTTCCTTTGAAATACTAAATTTATATAATGCAACCAATTTAAGTTTTTCAAATTTGGTAAAAAAGATATGTTTCAGGATTTGTCTTAAAAAATATACAATCTAATTTATTCCGAAATAAATATTTTCATATTCTGAAGAAGAAAATTCAAAAATTTTATCCGAAAAAGCAGCTTAATTTGATTTTTATCGAAAATTTGATGCCAAATTTTTGCACCAAATTTACTTATATCTATAATGTTGCAAAAAATGGGGTTCATGATGGGAACATCAAACAATTCATCTTCGTAATCTTTTAGTTTCTTTAAACACTCTGAAAACCAAGAAGGAAGACCGCTTTGTAACTAATTAATAATGATTAATGATTATTAATTATTACAGTACAATTTAACACCACAGAATTTTATTGTCAAAAAAAAATTTACCATCATCTCTGCATAATTATTTATAATATTAGACTTTATACCTTTTTCAGCCTTCAGGATGATTGTCCTAATTTGTCGTTCTGAAAGGTTTGCAACATACTTTGCAGTGCACTTTAAAACATTTACATCCTCACACGAACTAATCAAAATTTGAACTTTATTAATAAGAGATTCGTAGTTTTTAGGTCCTAAATTAAACAATACATATATTATTGAACACCAAAAAATAAATTAACGTATGAAATAATATTACCGATATAATGGATTGCTGCAACATCAGCCCAAAATTGAAGGATCGGATAATATCCTTTGGTATATACTTTCTATTTAAATAAATTACATTTAGAATTAATAAATATATTACGGAATGTTTGTAGATAACAATTACTCTAATACACTCTGAATAATATAATTACTAAAACTATCCAAATGCACGATGCAATTATTCATATACAAACATGCAATAGTCTAATAAATAGATTATTTGAAAGGTTTCAGTATATTATATAAATTCAACCCAAGCTGCATAACGTAATATTTCACATACGGCATGCATGATCTAGAAAAAGAGATCACTTGGCATCTTCCTTAACGCTATAAATGTAATCCAAGAGCACGAAGTAATAACTCACATACGACGTACTATAATATTGAAAATATTACTTGGAAAATTTATAATCGAGTAATCTGAACTTATAATATATTTATCATAAATATATCTTTAAGTAGTAGATTACTTGGAAGATTTAAATATGATGCATATGTTTTCAATCATTGCGCTTAAAAAAATTGCATATTAAATATAATTTCATTCACCTTATACTTATCTAGCACATTCTCCAGGTCTTTTTTGCCAAGTTTTCCCCATGTTTGAATTCTACGATTGTCTATATGCAAAAAAAAAAATTTAATTATAATGATTTTTGATAAAATTTCTTCTAGAAATTATTACCTATTTTCTTTTTAATTCCGTTATAGTATTCTTGGTGCACAGATGACTTATCCTCCCAAATAAGTGTTTCTGATCTTTCTGCGAGGGTCTTTTGACAAAATAGTAAGAAATTATATAAGCTTATTTCTACAATTCTGTCAGGCGCTTTATGTTTTTTTGAAAACTCCTTGAAAAACTTTAGCAAAATCCTGTTTGTACATAATGACAGTATTACTATTGTAATTCGGCAAATCGGCGATTCTGTCTCTACTCTAATCCAACTCTTCGCGTAACCTACGGTGGCTAAGTCGAAATAGGCGTGTTAGATTTGGCTAGTGGTTTATCCGTAGGTAAGTACTACTCTTCTCTAAGTCTTTCCTTCAACCTATGCTTCCTTTAACCTTTGCCTTCTCTTGTCTTCTCTCTATGTCTTCCTTAATCTGGGGTTACGATACGTCGAATCGGGTTGGAGTCCTTCTCTTCGTTTAACGGCTTGGTCACGTGACTTACGGCGAACGAACAAAATGCGGTTTAGTGGGTTACGAATTGGCGAACGATAGTTGATGACGTTGGCTTTAACGAGGGTTTTCAATTTGGGTTGGGTTATAGTTCTACTCTTAATATGGGTCCGATACTTAAGTTTATTATGCGAAAGGTATTTACTTGGGGGTAATGATGCCTCTCGAAACTCAAAACTTTCGAGAGCATCGATATCGAAACTGTCTCGAAACTAATTTCGACAAAATTTTATTTTCGAAACTTCTCGAAACTCGAAACTTGTATCGAAACTCGAAACTTGTATCGAAACTCGAAACTTGTATCGAAACTCGAAACTCATATCGAAACTCGTATCGAAATTCGAAAAAAAAAAGTCATATCAAAATTCGAAATTCATATTTAAAGTCGAAAGTCTTATTAAAATTTGAAAGGAATGTTTTAATAAAAGTTATTCTTCAAATCGAAATGATTCTAATGGTGGTAAAATCATCTAAAACACCCTAGTGTTCACCCGCAATGGCTCTTTAAAGTTTCGTAATGTTTGTTTACATGATCTGCAGATTATATAAACAAAGATAAACAAACGTTATAAACTTTAAAGAGCCATTGCGGGTGAATTACTTGAGTGTTTTAGATGATTTACCACTGTTAGAATCATCTCGACGTGTAGAACAACTTTTATTAAAACCTGAAGGTAGGTTTACACAATACAAAACCCATTTAATTAAGGTTATTTGTATATTTTTACTTAAATATTGTTGTTGGGCGAAACGGCGAGTCAGTCGCTCCACGATCCAAATTCTCGTGTAACCTATGGTCGGTTTAGTCGTAAAGAGGCGTTTAGATTTGGTTGATGGTTTGGTGTCCGTAGGTAAGTATTCTTCTTTACTGTCTTGGGTTTTCCTTCTCTTGAACTGTCTACTAACTTTATTATCAATTACCTCACTACTTCGGGTAATTGGACACAACGTATAACCACACTATTCTCTGTCCTTCGGGATAATGGAACGATACAACTACGGCTGATCCTGGTACTTTAGGATACAACAGCCGGACGGGAACGTAATGATACTATGAGAGAGAACGATACTATGGGATAGAACAGATAAATGCAATAATTGGGTCTTTATGGTCTGGGGATTTAGCGATTAGTTAATGTATCAAGGGAGACGTTTATGTATTTAGTATGATGTAAGGAGTTAGTTATTATTTTAATAAAGCAATGTTCTAATGGGTCTCTCCTCCTCTTCCTAGGGCCTTCACGGCCTTTATTTATATTATTATTCTTTATTTACATTCGTTATTCTACGTCTGCTACAACTGCTACATCTACTACGTCTACTACAACTACTACTTTGTTCTCCACTCCTACTTTCCCGACACGGCCTTCGTGCCCTACGTAGCCATTGTAGCCTACGTAGCCGTTGTAGCCTACGTAGCTGAAATAGCCCGAGTGGGCCGGGTTACCCTAATTTGGAATAGCCGTAGTCACGTGACACGTGACTTCTCCAGATAACAATATCAAACATTTAAAATAAATAGTATTACAGTATTAAGCTTAAAGAACAATATATTGTTATCTGAGGAAGTCACGTGCCACGTGACTACAGCTACTACAAATTAGGGCAACTCGGCCCACTCGGGCTATTTCGGCTACGTAGGTTACGTAGGACACCAAGGTCATATCGGGAAAGTATGTTGAGAACGAAGTAGCAGTTGTAGCATATGTAGTATACGTAGGATACGTAGCATACGTAGGAGATGTAGCATACGTAGTATACCAAATGTAAATAAAGAATTATAATATAAATAAAGGCCGTAAAGGCCCTAAGAAGAGAAGAGAGACCCCTTCGAACATTGCTTTATTAAAATAATAACTGACCCCTTACATCATAATAAATAAATAAACGTCCCCTTGTTACATTAACTAATCGCAAAATCCCTGACCATAAAAACCCGATTATTGCATTTATCTGTTCTATCCCGTAGTATCGCTCTCTCCCATAGTATCGTGACGTTCCCGTCCGGCTGTTGTATCCTAAAGTACCAGGATCAGCCGTGGTTGTATCGTTCCAATTATCCCGAAGGACTGTGGATAGTTGTGGTTGTATCGTTTAATTATCCCGAAGGACAGAGGATAGTGAGGTTATACGTTGTGTCCAATTACCCGAAATAGTGAGGTAATTGAGGATAAAGTTAGTAACAGATCAAGATAGGAAAACACACAGACAAGGAAAGAAGAATACTTACCTACGGACCCAAACCACCGACCAAATCTAAACGCCTCTTTTCGACTAAGCCAACCGTAGGTTACACAAGGATTTGGATCGTGGAGCGACAGACTCGCCGTATCGCTGATTTCAATATATACTTTTATTATAATATATAAATATAGTATAATTATATAACTAGTACAAAATGGCATATTAAAATTTATCTAAGTAGTATCCGAATCTAAAATTTAAAAAAGTTCGGATATCCGGATCTATAAAAAATATCAACGGATGATTATAAAAGTATCCGGATGTATCCGGATCCAACCTCTACTTGGATTCAATAATATAATACAAACTTTGGTAAGCATAGTTGACTTTTAATAGACTTTCGAATTTCGATATCATTTTCGAGTTTCGATACCACTTTCGAGTTTCGATACCACTTTCGAGTTTTGATACCACTTTCGAGTTTCGATACCACTTTCGAGTTTCGATAACACTTTCGAGTTTCGATATCGATATTTCGATACTATGGAATTTATCGAAACAGTTTCGACACACCCAAATAGTTTCGAGAGGCATCATTACTTGGGGGTATCGCCCATACGGCTTGTTTTGTTCCCCCTGGGCAGAAAGCCCTTTATTTATAATAAAACTTCTATTTACATTCGAGGATAATTTCCTCTACATTATCTATTTACACTACATAATTATTAAAACCCCTTTCCCTTCCATCCTAAAGAAAAACCGAATGTACTATATGTTGTCGATCTACCCGAAGTAACGAAAGTAATAAAAGTAATAAAAGTAAGATAAATCTTACTTTTCATGTGACCAATTACTCGGGTAGGGGGCGGGACCTAATTTTGACGATCGGTCACATGTGACGTATGACCGATTTCGGGGCTCACACTATATTTTGTGATGTAAACAATGTAGATCCACCAGTATGTTATTGAAAAAATTTACTAGATCACGTGCTGTTGATCATCTGACCAATAAGGCCTTTTGCCCGAATGGTTATATTTTATTTAGAATTTTACATGAGCAAATCGCAATTACTATTTTATTTAGAATTTTACATGAGCAAATTGCAATTACAAAATATTGTATAACGTGGCGTTTTGCCGGATGGTTATCGTTAGTTCTTTTCAAAAATCAGCACTATTATGTTTTCACAAATAAAGTATGCTATCCTATGATTAGGGTTCCGCAATTTGATTTGATCTTCAAATATTTGAATCAAATATTTGATCAAATTCAAATTCAAATTTGACTATATTTGATTTGATCAAATTCAAATATGATCAAATTTGATTTGATTTGACAAATATTTGATTTGATTTGAAAAATTATTATAAACCGTTTATATTTAAAACCTATTTACTCAAAATTTTATTAAGATAATCGACTTTTTCATTCTACAAAATTAAAGTATTTTAATTAGAAGAACATTTTTACTTAATAGCTCAAAGTCGATTAACTTAGTAAAATTTTTCGTAAATTGGGATTTTTCTTTAACGATCAATATTTTTAAAATTTTAAAAATTCAAATCCAAATCAAATTCAAATCAGGGTCAATTTGATTTGATAAAATTCAAATTGACCTAATTTTTGATTTGCTTTGATTTTGAGGAACCCTAGCTATAATATTCTTGGAAAGCTTTTATAAAATTCTTTTAGATTTTGTAATCATCATTAATAAAGTATATAAAGTCTAAATATGGCTTTTAACAAATGATTAATCTTTACATCGGCAACTGTTATCAGCTACCTAGTTACTTTTCACCTATACTAAAATTTGTTCGATTATTAAAAGGTCAATATATATATGTTAAAAAGACCATTTTTAATAATAATATGAAATAAAGTAATTGTGAATTTGTAATTTTAAATATGGTCTTTTTTTTTATGTAACTAAATTTAAATTTAGCTTTGAAGCGAACTCGTTCAATGTTTTAAAAGTACATGAAAATTTTAAATTTAACAAAAATCCAATGTATATAGCATTGGTGTTCTTATCTAGTGATTATCCTCCTTTTAGAAGTAAGGATCAAATTCAGATTGGTTCATTGATTTTTATAATGGAATTTTATCATAATTCATTGAAACTCGGTTCATTAACTGTAGTTTACAATTCATATCTTTAAATCATATGCAAATTAGCGGAATTAAATCTAAAAAAAAAGCAAGGTAGTAATCCTAATATATAGATAATGAGGTTCAATATAGATATTCCATGGAAGAATAATAAAATGTGCGTGAAGACTGAAAGAAAGTCTTATTAATTATGTCGTTGAAAAATTAGGTAATGCTTTCGATGATTCTGAAGAACGTATAATCGATGAAATAATTTGTAAAATTGAAAAAAAATTTGATACATTAAATGAGAAGGTCGATATTATAAATGAAACCCAAAAAAAATTGGCTAGAAAAATGGAAATATATCAATCCAGAGTGATGGCCAATAACAATAATAATCAAAGCAAAATTTTAACTTTATTAATTGTAATAATTATATTACTATTAATAAATTTAATCAAATAAACCAAATTTATGCAATAAGCAAGCAAATCTTGTTGTTGCCATTAAAGTCAAAGAACCCGATGAAATTCTCGGTGGATATAATCACGTCGGATGGGAAAAGCCAAACTATAGTCATACATATATGACTTGCAATGATAGCTTTATTTTTTCATTGAAAAAAGGAACTATTCAAAGTTCTATAAAAAACACTTGCTATTTATAATAATTCTTATATGGGTCCAGTCTTTAATGGTTATTACTATTTTTTGAGTACAGTTGTTAAACAAAACATTTATTTTAGGAATTGCATTTAATGTACTATGATAATAAATGAAGCTTGTATTTTATATTTTGGTGAAGTATAAATCAAATAATAAACACAGATTAAATGGCCTATACGTCTAAACGCTCTTGTTAAGCACCTTTTTTTTTTTACAATTAACAGTTTTTATATTCACTTTTTTTTGTAAATATATATATTTTTTTTGGTTTAATGTTTTTTATCCTTTTTTGTCCTCTTTATCATAATTCCTTCTAATTTTCAGTTTTTTTTTTTAATGTTTTCTACTGAGTTATCGAGTAGAAAAGTTATTATTATTATTAAAGTTAACATTAATGTAACGGTTAGCATCTGATTTCGATATACATATTCATCATTTTTTGAATTTTAAACCTTTTTTGAATTCTTTATTTTTGCATTTTTAGCAAAAATCCTTTGCATGAATACTACACTGAAAAAGACAAATCAATTGTCTGCTTAATTTAACCATTGGTAGTTTGAAGTATCGATGAACAAGAGAAGTGATCCAGCTCGTAAATTAACATGTAATCCTATTGTTATTATTGGACTGCTTAAATTTGATTTACATAACGATAATACATTATTCATTCAATTATTTGTCTAGCTAAAGCAAATTTTTGAAAATGTTTTTCAATCGTTCACTATTTTTAATGACCAATATATTATGCTAGTAAAAAGTTTGTAATGTTGGTGAAATTGTTGCGTGATAATGCGCTATTTAATATAAAGTTCCGTAAATTACAATCTCATCAGAAATACGATTTACTTGAGGTACGAATTAATTCTGCCAGAACTAGAGTTACTACCGAAGTTATGTTTACCAGAGTTCTACAAACATTATGTTTACCAAAGTTATGAATTAAATTCTACCAAATGTAATTCACTTGATGTAAATTTTACGTAACTTACATATGTAAGTTATATAAGCTCAAAATAACTTCTAGAGATAAAATTATAAAATTTGGCCTAAATTATACTTAATTTAGGCTATAGCTTAATAACACTTTTGCCTGTTGCGTAATACTTATTAAGCTAACGCTGTCACATAATTTAGCCAGCTTTAGTAACTTACATAGGGGCCATGTAAGTTACAGCGTAACTTACCATGTAAAGTATGTTGTCAGGTAAGTTTTAACAACCCTAATTAAATTCTACCAAATTTATGTTTACCAGAGTTACGAATTAATTCTACCGACATTTTGTTTACCAGAGTTACATATTAATTCCACCATCATTACGTTTACCATAGTTTATATTAATCACGCATAAATAAAACAATCATCAGAAATTATATTTAATTTATAAGCTTATTGAACTGACTGACCTAATGGAGCTTTTATGTGCGGCACATACGAAGTAAAATTTTACACGATTCTGTCAAATCTAGTAAGTTTATTGACTGGATCCTTTGTCAGTTCAAAATTTATTTTTAGAAGGTTGATAAAAAATATTTACTGAGAATTCTCTACTCGAAAATTTAGTGCAACGCACAAACAAAAGTAAAATTCACATTACACACTTGTAAAAAATCATCTTATTGACTGACCCTTATAGAAGTTCAAAAATGATTTTTAGAGATTCTAACAAGTCATTAAAGATTATTACACACGTGCAAGATTTGGTACGCTCGAAATAATGCAATAATTTATACTGTACAATAATAAATTTATAAAAACATTGCATTGTTGCCAAATAAGTAATACTGTACCGATACAGTACGCATACAGTATACGTATTAGCCTTAGGACTTATTTCACATCATTTACTTATTGGGACTTGTAGGGTTTTGGATGTTAACGTTAAATAGTTCATTCAATATAAATATTTGGCTTCCTCTTCCGACCATTTTTAAAATACTTCGTCGGGTTAAAGTAGTTCCAAGATTATCGTTTTCAATTCTATGATGAATTCAAAATTATCATTGTCTTCAACTGCCATGATGAATGATGGTCATAAAATTCCATTGATAGGTTAATTCTATTATTTAGGCAAATCATTTATTCTTCTCGAAAAAATACACAGAATTAAAACTTAGTATTAATTGTTTTACTCCATAAATGAAAGCCATAGGAATGGGTGGAGTGGGTGATGGCACCGAAGCTCCCCAAGGTAAAACTACGCAAGATGTCATTTTATGGGCTCTGGAGGTAAAATATAGTATAATTTTTTTTTGATGGTTAGCTCTTGAATTTTTAAAAAAAAATTTTACATTGTATAGTCTGGATATAGACATATTGATACTGCATCTCGATACGATAACGAGGAAGACATTGGAATTGGTATTATCAGAAGGTAAACATTTACAAATGAAGTGTCTTCAAATTACTTTTACAACTCCATTAACTTCACATTCGTAGTGGAATCCTGCGTGACCAAATCTTTATCACTACAAAAATCTGGGACATGGGTACAAGATACAAAAAAATCTTTATTTCGAAAAGATGTGTTTTTAAAAGAGTCGATCACCTATCTTAATCGCTATTTTTTTTTATAATTTTTGTAATATCAATATAGATGATCGACTCTTTTAAAAACACCTAACGCCCCGGGGTGTTATCTCGCGCCTATATGGTAGGAATTGTACCCGGGCCATCCACAGTGGGCAGGTGTCCACGTTGTGGCTTTCTCGTGAATGCATAAGATATTTTCTTATTCCATTAAATTTTTGCTTGATAACGCAGATCAAGGTTACGAATCAACTCTCAAAGCCGCCGAAACTTCTTTATCAAAACTTCAAACTTCTTATATAGACTTACTGCTTATACATTCTCCTAGACCTGGCCCTCAAAAACGTGTTGAAAGTTATAAGGCCTTACAAGAATTAGTTAAGCGAGGAAAGGTTAGAAGTATTGGGGTCTCAAATTATGGTGTAAAACATTTAAAGGAGCTGATGAATATTGATCCTGAGATTATACCTGCCGTTAATCAAATTGAGGTAAATAAAAAATTTTTATATCATATTTATGATAATTTTTTTTCAAAAAAAATACTTCAATATTTAGATTCATCCTTGGAATACTCGAAAAGATATTGTATCATATTGTGCCGAACATAATATTATTGTGGAAGCCTTTTCTCCACTTACCAGAGGAAAAAAATTAAATGATTGTGTTCTTGTCGGCATTGCTGAGAAATATAACAAATCTACTGCTCAAATCTTGATTCGTTGGGTGAGTATTTATAAATTATCTTAATTATATTTGAATGTTTCTTTAATAGAAACTTGAGGAATGTTACTATTGGTATTTATCTAATATAAAAGTATTAAATTTAAACCTTTTACAATGTCTTCAAAATAATTTTATTACATTACCAAAAAGCATAAATAAAAAACATATAATTGATAATACCAAAGTTTATGATTTTGTGATTGAAGAAGAAGATATGAAAACTCTTGGAAGTTTAAATGAAAATTTTATTGCCGGTGGTATGTTAAATATTCTTGTCTTCTGATGGTTCTATTTTTTGTCATCTAATTGTTTTTTTTATAGGATGGGATCCGAGCACTTCGGATTAATTGATGCATGTATTATTTTTATTCTCAAAACTTTCCATGAAATACACATAATGGTGTGTTCAGTACGCGCATTTGCCAAATTGATTTGATAATTTGATTTTTTTTTGTGCGTTTGTAAAAGTTGCCCATTTTTCAACATTTTCTAATTTAAGTAATTTAAATTTAATATATATTGTACAAATTTAAAAGTTAAATTATATATTCTTTGAATATAGCTTAGAACCAAATTTATAATGATTTAGCCTGGAATTCCCACAATGTACGATCGAATCAGAGAATTTTTCTCTCAATTAGGTGTATAGTATAACTTACTAATGATGGAACGAATCATGAGTTTTGTCCTTCGCTATTGTGCAGTCCATGGCTTGTCAAAAATTAGCTTCCTTATTTAAGTGCTGAATAGAATAATCTTATAACATTATTGCTATTCTGACAATTATTACCCGTACCAATTGGCAAGATATGGACTCTGAATATATCAAATATCTCATTACAATTTCGTACTACCTGAAAAATGGGATTTAACACGTGACTATCACGCGTTCTATTCCATGATACAATACTATCGTATCGAGCATCTAATTATTTTTTTAAAGGCAAATCAGGATTTCGAGAAAAATCTGCGCTATTGGATTGCCTATTACTATGTTACATGGTTTTTATTAAATAGGATTTTGGACTACACTCTCTAAAAAAACGCTCCAAAGCGTAAATCTAACAACATAAACAAAGAACATTTCATAAAGACTCAAACAGTTACACTGATTTCAAATAGTTTCTTTCTTAAGTTAAAACAAATATTTAAAATAGATATTTTTGCAACTATGCGGAAATTGGTAATACATAAAAATACAGAAAAATCTGCACTGGTTTTTCCTAAATAGGATTCTTTTAATTGACTTTCATGCTAACTGCATTTTAAAATTTGTCTTGAGTGAGATGATTTCGAAGCTTCTTTTTAAATAAATTGGTAAACATAATGGGAACTCCGGCTGAAAAAGATATCGATATTACTTCTACTTATGTTTCTATAGATAGGTGAATATAAATCTTTATCATTGCATTTCTGGTTGTTCATTAAACCTGACAAAACTACAGAAGGTACCCAAAATATTAGATGGTTTTTTGTACAAAGTTATATAAACCATATAAGCTCATTATTAGTATAATATTTTGAGCACTCCTTTATATTCGTCTTAAAAATAATAAATAACATTTTTTAATAATTAAATTAACAGGGAGTGTGTAGAAGTTTGTTATATCGTATTGAATCATTTTTAAATAACACATCTCTAATGAATCACTTTAATTATTAGATGGTATGTATAAACTTAATTAGATCCATAAATATTTTTTCTCGATATAACTTTCTAATCAATCACATCCCGCTAAATTCTAGTTTGTAAGTATAAAGTTAATTGGACTACGATATTCCTAAGTAAAACTTCTCTAACCAATCATATCCATACCAATTAACAGAGAGTGAGTATAAATTTATAATTTAATAGTTAAAATAATAGTTGTTTTATAATTCGTAAATGACATTCTCTGATTAATAATACCTGTTAGTCAGTAAGTATTAAATCATTATATTCACATTTGAATCAATACATTTAAATAAATAAAATAATACATTTTAAATCAATTAAATTAATAGTTTGTAAGTATTAAGTTTATTAGATTTCAATAATTTTTTATTATAAATCACACATTTTTAACCAATTACAAACAAATTAAATTACTAGTTAGTAAGTACAAAATTACTGGATTCATCAAAATAACACTAGTCTAATAATTATATTTAGTCAAATTACTAGATTGTAAGTAAGGTTATTATTTAAAATGAAAATTCTTTTTCAAATAACGCTTCTCTAATAAATCGCATTTGTATTAAATTGCCAGTCGGCAAGTATAACATTTATTGTGAAATCAATAACATAATTTATATGTAATTAATAAAATTTGCATTTGTATCAAATAATTAGGTGGTAAGTATAGAAGTTATTAGAGTAATATTGTATAGAAGTTATTAGAGTAATATTTAAATTAAAAATTATTTCATTCTTTAAATATGTTTTTTTAATCAATTACATTGTATCAAATCGACAGGGAGTGAGTATAAATTTTTTGTTGGAAAATTTCTAAATCATAATTCTTAAACAACACTTAATTAATCAATTATATTCACACCAAAAATTGCTAGTCGGTGAGTATTAAGTTTATTAGATTCAAATTTAGTTAGTGATTAATAACATTCATATCTAAACAAATCGCGCATTTGTATTAAATTAACAGAGCGTAAGTTTAAATTTTAGAAATATTTCTATTAAAATAATCTTTCCGTAATTAATTCGACTTTATCAAATATTAGCCGGTGAATAAAGTTTATTAAAATTAGGTTTAAATTAATAATTCATTCTTAAATCATATCTAATCAATAATCTTTGTATGAATTATTAGGTGGTAAGTTTAGATTTACGTATAAACATTTTTTAAGCAACCCTTCTAATCAACTACTTACATAGGGAGTGAGTATAAAGCTTCATTAAATCAATCATTTTTAAATACCTTTTTTTTTAATAATCATATTTATACTGATAATTAGGCGGTGAGTACAAATTTTATTGGATTTTCGTAATTAATTCTCAAATAATACTTTCCTAATAAGTAATATTCATATAAAATAGTTTGTAAGTATATAATGTATTGGATTCAATAATTCATCTTATATTATTTCCCTAATCAATCACATGCATGAATTGTTAGTCGGCAAGTATAAAGATATTAGATTCAAAATTAAGCAAATATTTATTCTGAAAATAATAATTTTCAATTAACAGAGAGTAAGCATAAATTTTAATAGATTATATTTAAATAAATAACATAAAAACACTTATCTAACCAATGCTAAATTATCAGCCGGTGAGTATGAGGCTTTTTAGAATCAATAATTCGTTCTTAACTAATTGTATTCGCATCAATTATTAGATTGTAAGTGTTAAGTTAATTAGACTTATACTGTATTTAATTAATGTTTTATTCTTAAATATCACTTAATTAACCACATTGTATTATATTATAGTATGTAAGTTTAAAACTTAATTCATAATAAGATCAATAATTCATCTTACACTTACTTGATCAATCACATTTCAAATTACTAGACGGTGAGTATAAAATTTACTATACTAAATCAAATAATACATTTTTTAACTTAATTAATCATGCATCAAATTGACAGGGAGCAAGTATAAATTTATTAGATTCAATAATGAAGTCTTAACACTTTTTAATTAATTACATTCAAATCAAATTGACAGAGAGTAAGTATAAAGCTTATTATATTCATAATTAAATCGAAAATGCATTCTCAAATCAATTATATTTGCATCAAATAAAAAGGAGGTGTGTATATAATTTATTCTATTTACATTTAAATTGATATATTCTTTAATCAATCGTTACAATAATTTCTAGTCGGTATGTATGAAGTTTATTAGATTCATGTTTGAAAATACCTCTAATCAATTATATTTACTCTAAATTGTTAGTCGGTGAGTATAAGGTTTAATATAAATCAATAATTTATTAACACTTTATATTAAATCAGACTTTATCAAATCAACAGGAAGTGAGTATAAAAGTTGATTGGTATCATTAGTATTTCTTAATAACCATCTTCGCATTGAATTTCTAGCAAGTAAGCATAAAGTTTATTAATTTTTTCCTGAATGGCATTCTCTAAAAATATTTTCGCATCAAATTAACAGAGAGTAAGTAAAAGCCTTTGAACCTATTTCTAATCAAAGAAATATATTCTCTAATCACTTAAATTCGTATCAAATTAGCAGAAAGTGAGTATAAAGTTTTTAATACAAATTTAGCTCAATAATACATTCTTAAATAACATTTCTCTAATCAAATTACCAGTAAGTGAGTAAGGTTTATTAAGTTTATATTTACTATAAGTTAATGGCTCAATGAATCACATTTGCATCAATCAATAGAGAGTAAGTATAAAGCTTATTAGACACATATTTAAATTAATTATATTTAAATAATATTTACTATCAACTAAAATCACATCATATACTAGTCAGTGAGTATAAGATCATGTTTAAAATCCTTAAATAATCATCTTTAATAAACCATATTTGTATTAAATTAATAGAGAGTAAGTATAAGTTTTTAGATTTATGATTAAATAACGCATTTTCAAATAACACTTTTGCATCAAATTAACAGGAGGTCTGTATAAATTAATTAAAAAAATGGTAACCCTTAAATAATGTTCTTCTAACTAATCATATTCGCATTAAATTTCTAGTCAGTGAGTATAAAGTTTATTGAATCATAATTAATTCTTAAAATGGTTTTCTAAAAAATTTCAATTACTAGTCGGTAAATATGAATTTATTTATTTATATTTATAATTAATTCAATATTCATTCTTAAATATAAAGTTTTTAATCAATAATATTTCATTAAATTATTAGATGGTAAGCATTAAGTCTGTGTCTATTTAGTCTTAAATAACAATTTTTAATCAATTATATTTAAATCAAATAAACAGGGAGTGAGTATAAATTTTATTAAAAATATTACTGTTACGTAAAAGTATATTCATCATTTCTTTTAATTCATATCAAATTACTAGTCGGTGAGAATAAAGTTTATATTTAAATCATTATCTTATTTTAATAGACGCTCTCTAATAAACAATAAAAAATGCCTAGATTGTAAGAATAACGATAAAGTATAATAAATATTACCATTACTGTTCTCGAAATTGACTTGTAGTACAAGTTATAATCGTATCAATATACGTATCGGTATATTTTTTTAATTATATATAATTTGTATTACAATTACAAGGCTGATCGAAAACAGCAATAAGCAATACGTTAGAGATGTGATCCGTAAAATATTAGTTAATATAAATAAACTGCAGTTTATTGTAAAACCTGCAGTTTTAAAATAAACTACAGTTTTATTTATATGTATTGTAATTTACGGATCGCATCTCTACAATACGTATGTTATTCATTCTTAAACAGCCCATATAATAAATTCATAACCGAATAAAATTACTAGTCGGTAAGAATAAGTTTATTATATTTATATAACATAAATTATTAAATAATAAATAATAATTGTATCAAATTGCAGGAAGTAAGTATAAAGCTAATTGTATTTGTCCTAAAACAATAATAGACTCTGCTAATCAATTATATGCTAAATTACTAGTCGGTAAATAAAAAGTTTATTAAATTATTCTAGAATAACAACCATTAATTGATCACGCTTGTATAAAATTACTACTAGTTAGTAAGTATATTGTATTATCGAATTGATATTTTAATTAAGAGTTTATTCGTTCTAATAAATATTTCATATCAAATTACTAGCAAGTTAGTATTAAGACATTTAAACTGATCATTAATTTTTAAAAAGTACCACTCAAATAATCACATCTGTATCAAATTACTAGATTGTAAGTATAAAGCTCATTAAATTTAATTATTTATTGTTAAACATTCATCTAATCATTATATTTGCACTATTTACTAGATGGTAAAGATGAAATTCATTATAAAAATTTATAATTTAATCTTAGTGTTGCTTTTTGGTTAATCTCATTTGCATTAAATTATTAGTTTGTATGTATAAATTTATTTTATTCATAATTACATCAATATTTATTTTAGAGAAAATATATCTAATTTATATCAAATAAACAGAAAGTGGGTATGAAGTTTTTAGATGCTCTTCTAAATCAATATTTTAAATAATTATATCTGTGTCAATTTATAGAAAGTAAGTATAAAAGCCAAACCTTATTTCGCCTTTCGTGAACCAGTTTTTAAGACCCAGTGAGAAGCTGGCATCGGAGAATAACAAGGAAGAACAAATTTTAAGAAAACTCTTAAATTGTACTTCTCTAACAAACTATTTTAACATTGACTACTAGCTTGTGAGTACGAATTACATCTACACAAGTAAAAGATTCTAAACTAATAATTCTCTAATCAATCACATTGGTATTAAGAATTAACAGAGAGTAAGTATTAAATAACAATTCTTTTTAAGTAAACTTTCTAATCAACTATAGTTGTATTAAAAATTATTAGGTGGTAATTATAAAGTTTAAAAGTTTTAAATTTAAATTACCAATATACTTTTAAAGAAAATTCATCAAAACAAACTATTCAAACAAATAGGGAGTGAGTAATTAATTCATATTAAATTAATATTTATTATTATATAATTCAACTAATTAATCAAATTTAAATTAATAGAGAGTGGGTATAAAGCCTGATTAAATTGACTATTGATTCTTAAATAACGCTTTTACCTTTGTATCAAAATTAACAGGGAGTGAGTACGAAACTTACTAGATCCTTATTCAAATTGATAATTTTCCTACTGTAAATAACAAATTTTATTCACGTATATATCAAACAACAGAGAGTAAGTGTAATTTTATTATATTTATGATGAAATCAAATAATTTATTCTTATATGTTTTTTCTAATCAATTACATTCACAATTGCTAGTTTGTAAGTTTAGAATTCAATATATTTATGATTTAATTAAAAAATTATTTATTTATTAATAGCATTTTGAATCAATAGGGAGTAAGTGTAAAGTTAATTAAAACCATTACTAGCCAATATTCATTTCATTAACAATTCTCTAATCAATCAAATTATCAGTCGGTGAATATAAATTATTAAA
Organism: Gigaspora rosea; assembly: GCA_003550325.1. Taxonomy (NCBI): domain Eukaryota; kingdom Fungi; phylum Glomeromycota; class Glomeromycetes; order Diversisporales; family Gigasporaceae; genus Gigaspora; species Gigaspora rosea. Next base: position 308,137 of record QKWP01000162.1, on the reverse strand, counting down.
CATTCTTAAATTACGCTTCTCTAATTAATCATATTCATAATAAATTATTAGATTGTAAGTGTAAAGTTTAATAATGATAAATTATATTTATAATTTATTACTCAATAAAATTTAAATGAATTACATTCAAATAAAATTAATAGAGAGTGAGTATAAATTTCTATTTAAATTTGTAATTATTATTAAATAACCTCTCTAACTAGTCAATTAATATTAAACTATAGTCGGTAATATAAAGCTTATTGATTCATATCAGGTCAATAATTTCTTATTAATTAATACTTTTTTAATCATCACTTTTGTTTTGACATGTTAGATGGCAAGTGTAAAGCTTAATTTATATTTAATTAAAATAATTCATTCTTCAATAACACTTTAAATCCATCATAAAAATAACAGGGAGTATGTATAAGTCTTATTTAATTTATGTTTAAATAACCATTGTTAATAAAACTATTCAACAGGGAGCAAGTATAAACTTATAATTAAATCAATAATTTATTAAATAATGTATAATAATTATAATTGTATCAAATTAACAGATTGTAAGTTTTGGTTTATTGGAGTAATACTTGAATAATACCATATTTTGAAAACGCTTCACTAATAATCAAATTCAAAAAAACAATAGTTTGTAAGTATCAAGTTTTGGTTAATAATTAAATTAATAACACACTCTTAAGAATACTCTTACATCTATATCATATTAACAGGGAGTGAGTGTAAAGTTTATTACTTTTAAAATTACATAATTTATTTCTTAAATAATACTTCTCTAATCAATTATATTGCTAGTCGGTATGTTTATACTCAAAATAATTAAATTTATGACAAATTGTCTAATTAATCATATCGATATCGATATTTGCATTAAATTGATAGTCAGTGAGTATAAAGTTTATTATGTTTATGCTAAAGAATAATTTATGTTTAATACTCCTAATAACACTGTAATATCTGTTAGATGGTAAGCATAAAGCTCATTAGATTCGCAATTAAATCATAAATAACACTTTATAATCTAATCAAATTGACAGCGAGTAAGTATAAACTTTAATAAATTTATCTGAAATCAATAATTTATTTTTAAATAATACTTTCACATTCGCATTAATTAACAGACCGTGAGTATAAAGTTTATTGGATTTAAATAGCACATATATGATCAACATTCGAATCAAATTAATAGGGAGTAAGTATAAAGTTATTTAATTTCTAAATAAAGAATTCATTTTCAAATAAAAATTCACATTAAATTTAGAATATGTGAAGAATGTAATCAACTATGCAATAGCAGTGGATGGTGTAATCATTGCTGTGCCAAACGGTTTCAGCAAGACTTTAAAAACTGGACAAGCGGTAATGATATTGTGGATAAATTTATTCAGGATGTCCAACTTAAAGCGTGTAATTCTGATGAAACTCTTGAGTGGGTTCCCTTTGAAAAGTTTAAAGATGTCACATATCTATCCAAAGGTGGATTTGGAACTGTTTATAGAGCAAGATGGCCAGATGGTTACATTCTCCGCTGGAACAAAACAAAATGGGATAGATCTTTCGATAAAGATGTTTGCTTAAAAAGCTTGAATGATTCAACCGACATTTCTTCTGAATTTTTACAAGAGGTATCGATATATATATATTTTTTATGGAATTTATTAAATTCTGTCACTAATATTAATATATCCATTTACAGGTTCGAAGTCAGTTAAAACTTAGGAAAAAAAGTGCTGCAATTGCAATTTACGGTATTACCAAGGATCCAGTAACCAATAATTACATAATGATTATGGATTATGCTAAAGAAGGGAGTCTTAGAAAATTGCTTAATAATAAATTTAATAAGCTCGATTGGGATGATAAAGTGGCACACATATACCTAGTTATCAATAATCTGAATGAAATACATAAAGAAGGATTAGTGTATAAGGATTTTCACCCCGGTAATATAGTTTGTTACAATAAATTCAATCCATACTTTACAGATTTTGGAATGTGTAGGCCAGTATCACAATTGAAAGCCTCAAACGAAATTTATGGCGTTCTTCCATACGTAGCCCCAGAGATATTAACGGGTCAAGAATATATTAAATCATCAGATATATACTCACTTGGAATTATAATGTCAGAAATTTTAACAGGATATCCGCCATATCACGATATCTCACATGATGCTTATCTTGCAACGCAAATATTAACGGGCCTCCGTCCCAAAATTCACTGTAGTATTCCTAAACTACTTATGGATGTGATAAAACGATGTTGGAATGCAGATCCCGACAGCCGACCAACTTCTGAAGAACTTTTAAATATCTTTAATCAATGGAAGACTGAAGAATGGGGCTATTTTATTGATAAATCATCCGAATTATATAAACAAATTCAAGAAATTAACAAGGAATCCACCGGATATGATCCTAAAAATTTTGTACCCAACCCACGGGCATTCTATACCAGCCGACTTTTGAGTTTTTCTAATACTTCAATACCAAGAAATGTGGATACATGTGGTAAGCATAGTTTCAGATTAGCTTTCTATTATAATATGTATGTTACTAATATGCGGATTAATTTACGGATTAATTTACTAGATTCAAAGCAAATTTTAATTGAACTTTCGGATAATTTGAATTGTAAGCAAAATAAATAGTAGATACAATGATTTTACTTTCATACTTCAAGTTAATATTAATTTAATAATTTTTTATAAATTTCATTGAAACAGTAGATGAAAGTGATGAAGCTGATTAAAAATTCCAAGTAAAATAACGTTGGCTTTCAATAGATAATGTAAACTTGTCATTAATATTTATACTGTATTAGTTCACTGCTGTATAAGCAATATTATCCTGAACCATTTCATGATCGGAGCGTATATTTACGTGATACTTGTCATGTCATTGAATTTTACAAAATTAATTCTTAAAATTCTTCTAATGGCCACCTTTAAAATCCCATCAATTTCATGCAATTATAAATTTGACCGCAACTTAACGTTTCTTTGAATACTTTTTTCAATAAGTTTAAAGGCTTCTAAACATGAACCCCAACTTGATGAATATCCTAATTAATAAAACCAGTTTTATAAAAATATATGGTTAATACATATCATAATTATAATATTTTGCTTTATAAATACATTACCATAAGAATTATGCCCATAATTATGACAAACTATAACATCTTTGTTCTTAGCATTCTTTCTGATCTCAACCTCTAATCGAATGCCATTTTTTCTATATGGTCTTCGTCCAACATTATGTCTTATAATTTGTAAATCTTGCGATTCTTTACCTAATGTTAATTCTGGGCACAATTTAACGCATCGTTGAATGATGTCTTCTGCAGTTTTTGGATCTGGGTTTTCAGAGCTATTTAAATATAATATATTAATACATGTTAGTATGCCTATAATACGAATACATATATAATAATGATAGCTAAGAAAATAAATGTCGAATTACTAATCATTCATGTCCATAGTTCCTCCAAGAATAACCTCCCCACTTTCTCTAGGAACGACAAATGTAAAAGAATCGCGATCTTTTGTTAAATGTAATAAACGTTAATGACATTTATAACATTAATAATTTCAAGAAATAGCACTTACTAGTTAGAATATGCACTGTTTTAATGTGTGGTGCCCAAACAGAAACAGTTTGGCCACGTGAAGGAAAAACCGTAGTATCCATAACACCACCAAAAGTTCTAGCGTTAACTCCCGTGCAATTTATCACCACATTAATATCATCATCATCAAAAAATGATTCATTAATATGAGAAAGATAGACTTTTTTCTTATGCCACCGTTAGTGGTGAATTGGTCAAGTAGCCATTGTAGATATTTTTGAACATTTAAACTAACTATTGTTAATAAAGCGTCATGCTTATGCGAAAATGTGTGTTAGTTACAAAATGAAAATGGTTAAACAATGGGATAATAATGAACCTGTTGTATAAGACACTCCGTATTCGACACCAGATGGCAATTCTTTTGGTGGTATTACTCTGAACTAGATAAAAAAAGAGAGGTGACCCAAGCGAATAAATCTACAAAGAATTTGCCATCTCAATAAAAGGAAAAGTAATACCTCCGGAACGAAATCTCTAAACCAAATATCACCTTTCAACTCAGGTTTTTTATCCATAAAATCATAAATTTGCACGCGCATTAATCCAGTTTCTGGGGTTTCAGATAAGGTCCAAAATTCATTCCACGAAATACTTTCACATTCTATTCAAATTATGATCGTAATTTTAATGAAAATAACAAAAATCTAATCATAATTATCGCATTTATCATGTACTCTTTCATCATCAATATGGAGGTTAGCTCTCCAGGCCGCAGCTGCCCAAGGACTTGAATAATTAATATCTAAATCGCCGGGCCAATGTTCAGATAAAATTCTCACTTGATATCCATTTCTTTGCAGAACTAAAGCGGTGGTAAGACCTATTACGCCAGCATCAATAACATTAACCTTGATTTTTTGTGACATTTTCCTTTCTAATAGCAAATGTACTTGATATTAAGGGAGGAGTTGTTGATCTACCCGTTACAGTCTAACATTAAATGTACTGTATTCACACAATCTGTGATACCTTATAGGTAGCTGCGCGATGTTGTCGCACAAAGACAGGATCAACAAGCCGTTAGAGTCAGTATGACCCTCGAGCCGATGGTCTCAAATGTCTTATATTTGTAGCGGTAATAAAAAAAACATCGTAAAAGGTTACACAAATCTAACCAATCAGTGAAGTTATTGTTATGTCACATAATTAAACCTAATTGGCGATTGTGTCCACGCTAATAACGATAATAATGATATCGATATAAAAAAGAAATTTGAAAATATTTAAATGAACAAGTATGTTACCTGCTAACTTCGCTAACAGTTATATAATGTACAAATTAAAATTAATATACATATGTAAAATACTTTGCATGCCTCAAAGTGCAATACCTCCATACCTTGGGAACACCTGAGAAGTATAAACCTTAAAAGATTTCAAAACGAAATAAAAAAAATCCGAATATATCACTAAATACCCGTTAGCACTTTGTGATGGGGATGTCTGTCAACTAAGTAAATCAAAACTATATGTGGTCACTTATAATTTAAGCTTATCGAATTTTTTTTTTGATCAAAATTATTAACGATATATATCTGTGTTTAAATTAGTATTATGAGATGGCCCTTTGGGGCATCCATAATCAACATCTCAGAGAAATTCACTTTGAAGCAAATATTCTGCTATTCAACTAAAGAAGCTGATTAAAACGTTTCATGTAAGTTCTAATCCTGAAAAACATAACGTAGAAATATTGCCTGCATGTTACTTTAATAATAATTAACTTAATACTTGTATTTCACCAACCTAGTAGCACCACATAAAAAAAATGAGAAATTCTGATAAAGAGGATGAAGAATAAAAACCTCCAAAATAATATATAACTTATATATATTTACAAAAAAAAGTGAATATAAAACTGTTAATTGTAAAAAAACAATAGTATAGGAATGAAACAAAATACACAATTATGAATGAGAACAAAGGATGGTTAATTCTGAAAGTATCAGTGAATTGCTCATAACCCAGTCATATATATTTTATCAAGAGTTCGCTTTTGTCTTTCTAAAGTATTCATCCTATTAGGTAATAAAAATTCTAGTCTAGACGTTAAGGACTAAGAACTCAAACGATATCACGTTTCTCAATCCCTAAAAAAAAAAGTTAAAATAACCAACTTACACTTGATTAAGTTATGTTACAAAATTCATCCCTTCACGGAATAAAACTTACAACATTCTTTATAATCGAATTTAAAATCGAATGTGATATTGTAACTAAGAGTGATTTAGGAGAAGTTAATATAAAACGTGTACTTAAAGGTTCTGGAACTGGCAAGATTACTAAAATACTCAATAATGATAACTTTTTGATATGTAAATATGATAATAAAGAATTATACCTAAGACATTCAGTTCTTAGATTATTGCAAGCACATACAGTCTTAAAAGCAAAAATCAAATAATACCATTTATCTCATAATTGACTTTGGATGACATTATGAAATCTAAAAATTACGATAAAGCAGAAATAATGTATGTAGCAATTCACTTTTTTGATTAAGTGTAGAGTTTTTATAAATATTTAAAAGATCATTATGACAAAATATAGTCTAGAGTGTTTATGTAGTTTCCAAGGTTGGTATTTTATTATATTTTTTCAATTGATTTATAATTCTATTTACAATTTTTTTATTTTTAATTGTCAAAATTTTAATATTAAATTATTAAATAAAAAATAATTTAAATTTATTATTTTACTATACCTCTAATAATATTTAATTGGTATAATAGTTATAATCAATTTGTATGTTTTTTTTTCAATTAAACAAATTATTCAATTACATATGTATTTCTTGATCATATTGCTTCTTATTGTAATTGTTATTCTTATTGCTCTTTTCAATCAACTCTGAATCCAGTGAATTCCATGATTATATTAATAAACGCACCTGGCTTTAGCCATTGAACGTAGTGTGGTCGCAATTTAAATTTTTGTTTTAAATAAAATCGATTTGTTTGAATCACAAATTATGAAAGTATAAATTTTATTTTCTATTAATTGAATTAATAAGTGCGAAAGTATAAATTGTTAGATGAATTAAAATTTTTAAAATTTGCGATTTGGCATTATCTTCAATTTTATACAATACAGTACTGGGTTAATATCACTGGATTTAATGAACACTAGTCCCATTTATACATTTTTTCTTGTTAATTTCCTCAATGATCAAGTATGTAATTATTGATTTAGATGGCCTTTTGGCCAATACTAAAGAAAAATATATTTCCTTTTTTCGCATCACTAATATTTATTACTAATTTTATTTATTAAAAATTTTATATTTTGTCTGCATGAAGAAATTTTCACAAATACCATATTTTTAAGTGTGCACATATAAGGATATTTTTAATAAAGCAGTAATTTAAAATATTTAAATTTTTCACGTAAAAGATTGTGGGATGAGAATAACATGTATTAAAAATAAATATTCTCGTATTCCAGTGCTATAATATTAATGTCGATAGACTTTATCAGGATAAAAACTAAATTGACTCCTACGGCCATGGTGGCCGTAGGAGTTTAAAAAATTAAGGTTCTCAATGATATTTACCTAGCAATTTTTGTAGCAAACTAAGAAGCATTATTTTTTTCTTCGAAAACATAGGAATGTACTTAATTTTGTGTAATATCATTATCGTTATCGTTATATCATAAATTCATAAATTATACGTGTCGTTATCGTTATTAATTAAAGTTTATAGTTTATCCAATATCGATCTGCACTGTTACTGAAAAAGGTTGAGCTTAAACGTGAGAAGTTGAGTGAAGTACAAACTGGAATTGATTCCTCGTGAACCTAATTCCTAAATTGGGGACTTTGCCTTGAAAATCAAGTTTTTGATCATATGAATTACTATGTCCCGTAAGGTCATTTTCAAGGCAAAGACCCCAATTGTTCTGGCTACCAATATCGATCTCGCTATTAATTAAAATCTGTCTGTAAATATTTTTTCTTATCCAAATATGTCTGCAAAAAAGTTGTCTTCAAAGGAGAAACGTGCTTTATCAACCGCACTCGATTTAATTAAGAACCTTGACAATAAAGTTTTTCATGTTTTTGAAGATGGAGAAAGCTCTTATGGCATTATTGGCAGTAAAAAATTAAAGTATGAAGATGGTTGGGTCTTTACAAATGAGGGAGGTACGTAAATATTAGGAAAATTTTAATCTCAGCATTGTTATAATTCTTCAGTATTACTATAATTTTAACGCTTAGTACTGCATAGTAATTCCTGAAGTTGCCAAACTGAAGCAAAGTTATGATGGTATATAGTATATAATATAATTGATTTAATTTTTTTACAATAATAATTAACTTTATATATGTACCGTGTAAATTAGAATTAAAACGAAAATACGATGGTATTATATACTGTATTTCTCTTGCTTTGCTATCTTGCATGATCTAATACATCCTATATTCGTTAGAACGATTATTTGAACTTGATAATTATAAAAATAGGAACACAGAAGGAGAAGATGATTCTGGTAAGCTTTTTGAATTTCTGAGAATTTTATATACAGTCTTTTAAACCTAAATTTTTATTTAGACGTTGATATCCCGAAACATGTTATCCTTTATAAGAATGATAAAAAAAGGATAATTTCGTACTTCAAGAACTTCTTTGATCCAATCAACGCTGATCTATCTGAACAAATAACTGACGATTTTAACTTGGAGTTTAAGAACCAAGAAGAATTTTCCGATTTTCTTTTAAATCAAATAGAAACTAAAGGAAAGAAATTCAGTTTAGGACAATATAAAAAAATCCGAGAAATATATGATGAATTTATCAAAAAAGATCGTAAATTCAAACAATTATTAGATAAGAAAGTTGGTGTGAGTACTGTTAATGAATTTGTAAACGCCGGAAGTAAAGCTATCAAAGCCATTACTGCATTAAAGTGGATGAAGCATTTAGTAATGTGGTGATTTCATTAACGTCCATTTATAAATCAAAATCTGAACCTCTAATAGATTATTTGATCGCAGTTAAGGATAGATATGAATTTGAATACGATTAGAAATGATCATTTTTCCTTGTAAATAAATAATTTTTCTCTTAAGATGAGCTCAACTTTTACGAGTTGAGCTCAACTTTTATTAGT
>QKWP01000162.1:282851-298847 GCA_003550325.1 Gigaspora rosea | reverse complement strand
AAAAAAAAAAAAAAAAAAAAAAAAAAAAAAAAAAAAAAAAAAAAAAAAAAAAAAAAAAAAAAAAAAAAAAAAAAAAAAAAAAAAAAAAAAAAATGTTTGTTCTATTATCGTAAATAAATTGTAATTCAAAATTTTCATTATTGATTTTTTAAGTTTTGTGGCTACTTATTCATTCTTTATTTCGCTAAAACTATTGCCAACTGATTTAAAATTTGTTAATTTGAAATGAAGACTTCATAAAAAAATTAAAATCAATGAAGAGAATAATGTTATTAGTTAAATATGATTTCTTCTTGTAATTATGAATATTATAAAAAATAAAAAAACGGCACAACTGTGACTCTATATATTAGGCTCCTGGATTTGAAAATAAAAGTTAATATTGTAGAATTATATTGCAATAACAATATATTAAAATAATTTATTCGGTCCTTGCACTTATGTGTGCTGTTCTAACGTCATCATCAGATATATCTTTGATATTTTTATTTTATATATGGATATGATAGTTGAAAAAAAAGGTATTGATTGTGATTTTATTATCAATTTATTATTTCATTTATTACTAAAAAAAAATTAAACTGTAATTAAACCTGATACAAATCGAAATCGAAATTAATCGATTAGTTGGTTAGTTGACAACTAATCGACTGAACTTTTTAGACACCAACTTATCGATTAATCGACTAATCGATTGAAAATTTTTGACGATTTGTAACACTACTGAACATCACTATCGAGTTAATTTTAATCTTATCTTAAACGTAAACGAATTTAAATTAATATTTTTAAAAAGAAATTGTATAATATAAATCGGACATTCTTAAAAACGCCAATCTAATCTATTTATTATACCCTTTAGTTTTTTCCTACTTGCAACTTGTTTTCTCGAATTGCATTTACGTTCACCGTCACGCTCATTTACATTAGAAATGTTAGAATATAATCGTAATTATTGTTTGCTTAAATTTTGATTATATATATATTTCTAGTTTCGGGTCACAAGAATAAGATTGTTTCGGGTCACAAGAATAAGATTTATTTATTCATAAATGAAATATTTACAATATAAATGAATATATCTAAAAAATACTTTTTGTATTTAGTATTTCACCTTTCTCAACTTAAATTTAACCCATAAAATTTTTATTAAAATAATGTATAAATTTACTAGCACTGTATTGTATAAATTTACTAGCACTATTGAACAGCTTGTTCAATTGTCCAAAGAAAACAAAAAATTCAATTTTACATATTGTAATCAAATCCTATAAAAATATCATTAACTGTTTCACGTTCTTAAAAAATCGATTTGTTTTCTCAATAATATTGTTTTCTGAAACATAAGTAACTCATAAGATTTTAAAAATGATAATGCAACATCAATTATGAGAAATCAGCATTCTTCACTAAGTGTCCCAATCAGTCACTATTATTGCAAAGATTCTTTGAATTTTACTGTTTTTCTTTCTGCTAATGCTCATTACCATCAACTAGAATAAATTACCAAATAATAATTTGAGTTGACATAGCATTTAAATATATATTAGTAATAAAATAGACTTACATGAAAAATCATCCCCTATTTGAAGCCCAATATCTACTGAAGCTAAATTATTGTTAAAAATTTCAATAACTTTAGTTTTCAAATACAATGCCATAAAAACCTTTGGATGCAGATCTATGTATTCTATATTTATTCGTAAAAATAATTCAAATACCTCTAATCTGACGTGTGTTAATAACTTTGCTAGTATACATTAAATCTTGGTGCTTTCGTTCGATAGGCGGTAATGTTTTAATAATTCTATCAGCTTCTAAGAATTTCTCTTTTATACGAAGCTTATCAGAAGAATAATTATAATGGACAAATTTCCATAGATTATAAAGGTTTAAATAAATTTCATTTGCAGTGGGCCATTTTTGTGGATCTGGGTCCATACATTTTTTAGCTAATCTGATATAGCAATCCGGAGTTCCAGGTGCAAAGTCTGGTCGCAAACCCTTAATAATCTTACATGCGAGCATTGTATTAAATTCATGGCCATCAAACGGCCTTTGCCCAGATGACATTTCTGTCATAATAATGCCTAGTCCATAGATATCAGCTGCTGGTGTATAATAACTTTGTGATAAAACTTCAGGTGCAACATAGGGCATAACTCCAAAAATTTCTTCACCTTGATTGTGTTCTTCGATTTTCTTTGATAATCCAAGATCTGCAATGTAAGAAAACATAGATCCACCAATTTTATTTTGCAAAATATTTCCGCTATGAAAATCACTGTGTGTATATCCTGCTTTGTGAACTTTTACTAAATCATTTGATATATCAACAAGTTGTGATAACTTGTGTTCCCATTTAAGTTCTTCAAAACTATCTTCTAAAAACTTGTTAAGACTTCCATTATCGGCAAATTGAAGTACCATCAGGTAAACACCAGCCTCAAGATGCTCAATCTTTTCTGTACTTTTAGTTAATCCATATATCGCTAATTCACTTCCCATCATCCTACATTGCATATGATTTTTAAACTTATTGAATGAATTTACATTAATATATTTATTTGCTTAATATGTAAAATACTTAAATTTAGGAGTCGTCTTGGTGCCACCCGGGGTGGTAAATAATTTATTGCCACCCTATCTAAATTGCATACTAAATTGACTGACTGACCCTAACCCTAAGATGATTTGCGTCATCAAATTACTATTTAATTTAGACGAGGTGATATACCAACCCGGGTGATGCAAAGACTTTTCATAAATTTATGATGAAAAAAACAAATTTAGCATACTTCTTCTAAATTTGGCAATGTTTTAAGCGCAACTGTAGATGTTTCTTCACGTGACCTTACCCAGTTGTCATCATTACGTTTAGTTACTCGTATGCCATCCAACCAAACTGCAGAAAATACTGATCCAAAACCTCCTTCACCAATTTTTTTAACCTTTTCTAGTCTATCAAATGTGATCCATTCAATAACATCATCATGCATTATAGCTTTAGATTGAAACCCTTTAATGCAATTATCAACATCGTTATCTCCACTTGTACCTGACCATCCTTGAACAGTTATTTTAGGATCACACGTCTGGCACCAGGCACAAACCGTGTTATACTGTCCACAATTTTCACATTTTCCATAATAAGAATCTCTGCAAATTGATATCTTGTCATTTGCTATTTAAATATTTCTCGAAATAAATTATCATACTGTACTTACTGCCTATTTTTTAATGCGTAGGATGAATAGGGAAGGGATAATTAATAGTTAATTCTATTTTGTTGACAATAAAATATTATGATTATTTTTATATATATGAATAAAATTCAACACTTACGCCCTGTTGATTTAACATATTGATAAAACAGATAACAGAATAGAGAACGAATAATTAATAGTTAATTCTATTTTGTTGACAATAAAATATTATGATTATTTTTATATATATGAATAAAATTCAACACTTACACCCTGTTGATTTAACATATTGATAAAACAGATAACAGAATAGAGAACGAATAATTAATAGTTAATTCTATTTTGTTGACAATAAAATATTATGATTATTTTTATATATATGAATAAAATTCAACACTTACGCCCTGTTGATTTAACATATTGATAAAACAGATAACAGAATAGAGAACGAATAATTAATAGTTAATTCTATTTTGTTGACAATAAAATATTATGATTATTTTTATATATATGAATAAAATTCAACACTTACGCCCTGTTGATTTAACATATTGATAAAACAGATAACAGAATAGAGAACGAATAATTAATAGTTAATTCTATTTTGTTGACAATAAAATATTATGATTATTTTTATATATATGAATAAAATTCAACACTTACGCCCTGTTGATTTAACATATTGATAAAACAGATAACAGAATAGAGAACGAATAATTAATAGTTAATTCTATTTTGTTGACAATAAAATATTATGATTATTTTTATATATATGAATAAAATTCAACACTTACGCCCTGTTGATTTAACATATTGATAAAACAGATAACAGAATAGAGAACGAATAATTAATAGTTAATTCTATTTTGTTGACAATAAAATATTATGATTATTTTTATATATATGAATAAAATTCAACACTTACGCCCTGTTGATTTAACATATTGATAAAACAGATAACAGAATAGAGAACGAATAATTAATAGTTAATTCTATTTTGTTGACAATAAAATATTATGATTATTTTATATCTACAACGATGATACCGCCTATTAATTTCACTACTGGCTTTTAATGCCCATTTATCATTTTTGTCTATTTCTAGTAATTTTTTTAAGTCCGCACTTGATTTCTCATATTCTCCTAAAATAAGATAAGTTTCTCCACGATATCTTAACGCGAATGCATTATTTTGATCAATTTCAAGAAATTTAGTTAAATTTGCAAGCACTTCTTCATATTTTCCAATAATAAAATGAGCCTTTGCATGATATCTTAATGCAAATTCATCATTTTGTTTAATTTCTAACAACTTTATAAAATCTTCAATCATGTCTTTATCATCATTATCGCATTGTTCAAGAGCTTTAATCCATTTTCTTTCAATCAATTATCAAAATCATCATCAGTTATTGCTATTCATGAAGGTAATGATAATATTAAAATAAACACAAAATCTAGACATGTAGATTCAATGTTAGATAAAACATATTCATATTCACCTGCATATTTGAACTTTTTATGTCCAAAATTCGCCTTTATAGACATTCCGACTTTTGATCTTATTCCAATGCAAGGATAAAGATTACTCTTTAAATCTTTTAAGCCTCAAAATGCAATTCCTTAAAAATGGTGTAAAACAATTAATTATTAACTTTTATCTCAAATAGTGCTCCGAACGAGTCGGGTCAGGTCGGGTTATGGGTCAACCCGAACCCGACCCGAAAGTTCGGGTCGGGTCAGGTTGAATAACTTTCGGGTTAGCACTTCAACCCAACCTGAACCGACCCGAACCCGACCCGAACCTGAACCCGACCCGAAACTTTGTCAAAGGTGATATCAAATTTTGATCTTTCGCTCTTTCTACTAATTTATTTTTTATTTTTTATATTAAATTTTTAATTTTATTTTAAGTTGAATTATTTAATTTATTATTATAGCATATTAAATAAATTTAAGATTAATATATAGTAGTGCTTTTTATTATTTTATTTTAAAATTTAAGTTAATTATTAATTTATCTATATAAATATAATATAATATAATCATGTTTTTTTTATTAATTTAGAATATTAATTTATTTTTATTATATTTTTTAAAAAATAGTTATATTAAATAATACTAATATTATAGTTACATATAAAATTAATATATATAGATTATTATTAAAACAATAAACAAAAAAATTATAAATTTCTTTAGTTTAAAGTTAGAGTCTAAGCTATTATTAGAATTAAAAATTTTTTATTTTATAATACTGATCTTTATATTAGTGCGAATCAACAGGAGAGACCGTCCCAAATTAGGAAATAGTCAGAACGATTATTACACAATTCATTAAAGTTTTTTTATACAGTTTACAATAATCTTTTCGTGAGGTCATCATGGCTTATTCGCATTATGAAACGTGATCAAATTAGTACAAACTTGTGACTTTCATATTATACTTTAATAAAATAGTTGGATTCAAGAGGATTCACCAGATATTTATATTATAACTTATAAATACAGAAATTGTAATATAAATATCCACGAATCCTCTTGAATCCAACTATTTTATTAAAGTATGATATGAAATCCACAAGTTTATATACTAAGTTGATCATTTTTCATAATGTGAATAAGTCACTATGACCTCATGAAAAGAGTATTGTAAACTGTATAAAAAAACTTTAATGAATTGTGTAATTATCATCCTAACTATTTCCTAATTTGGGATGGTTTCTCCTGTTGAGCAAATCTATTTGTCATTGGTGGTGACAGTCACCAAGTTGCAATTGACCAATCACATCACGGGATCAGGTGTAACGTTTATATAATCCAAAAGTGAAGAAAACATCAAAAATTCATGATAGCATAAAACTTTACCTATAAAATTACTTTTTGTGTTCTAATTAAAAAAATTTCTTGTGAAATTTTACTATATAATATTCTCAACCCCAACCCTAACTCAAACTATTTCTGACTCTAATAACAATTAACTTCTAATCCTAACCCTAATGACAATTAACTTTAGTATTTGTTTTGATCCTGTAATACAATCTGGTTGGTTATTTGTAATCCAGTGACTGTTACTACCACTGACAACTAGATTATTTCTATTATACTATATTTGTATAATTTATTAAATAATATAATTATAATATTAATACTAGTATAATTTAGTAAAACTATTAAAAAATTTTATTATATTTAATTTAAAATTAGACTTATTTAAATTATTATTAAATATAACTAATTTTAATATCTAGTTAATTAACTGCTCTATTATTCAAATAAATTGGTTTAATATTAGAGTTAGAGTAAGGCCTATATTAGAGTTAGAATGTGTTATTATATGTAAAACTAGATGTTAAAAATTTTTACTTAAAAGTCTAAAGCTAATTTTATAATAAATTTTAAGATATTTACAATTTTTAATATTTTCTTAAATTTTATAAATAAATTTATTATTTTGTTATACAAGATTCTGTATTTGATTAGTAAATTATATAGAGTAATTAAATTACTAAGGAGATAAATTAGCAACATTTATTATTATTATAGTATAAAATAATTTTAATTTAAATAATATAAAAATTTTATTAATAAATATATAGTATTAAAATAAAAATATTAATAAATATTTATTCATTTTCAAATTTTAAATAAAATATAAATTTATTTATATAAATAAATAAAAGATAAAATAATAATATAATATAATATAATATTTAAATAAAAATTAATAGGAAAAAAGTTTGAATTTACAAACTAAAAAAAACCTATTACTAATAATAAATATTAATATATAAATAAAATTTAAATAGATTTTTAAAAATTTAATCTACATTATTTTTTAATTTTAATTTTAACCAACTTTTTAAACACATACAAATTTTAATTGTATTTGAATTTAAACTATATCTTTTAGCAGAAATCAAATCAGCACTACTTGAAAAAATACATTCAACAGGAACACTTGTTCCTAAAATATAAAAATTTATATTAATTTTATTAAATAATTATAATAATTTTATTTTATTATAATATTTAAAATTAAAAATATACCAGGAATTGCTAAATAATCTTTAGCCATTTTTGATAAATTTGGATATTCTATTTCATGAAGCTATTTTTAAATTAAATTAAATTATTAGTTAATTATATAGTATATTAAATATATTATAATAAATATTTACCTTCCAAAATGTTAATATATCTATATCATAATTTAATGGTGGTTCATTCAAATATTTTACAAGTTCATCAAATTCAATATGTTTTCTTTTTTCAAACATATAAGCTATAAGTCCACTTGCTTTATTATTTGTTTGATTATTATTTTTATTTTCTGTTTGTCTATATTTATTTTTCCATAAATTAATAATTTGTTGTTTGTATATTTCAATAAGTTCATCATCAAATTCTTGATCTTTAAAATATTGTAACTTAAGACGTGGATCAATAACTATTAATAAAAATATAATTAAAAATTAGTTATTAATTATTTAATAAATAAATTTAAATTACATACTTGTAGAAATAATATAAACAAGTCCATTTGTTGTTGGAAAATATTTATATAATTTATTTTTGGCTTTGCTAATAGCAGAAATAATATCATTAGAATAAGAATCTTCATTAAGAAATTTTTCAATTATATTTAATAAATAATTATAAATAGGAATTGAATAGCTAAGTGTTGGATAATTAGATGCACTTATTTCAAGAGTAGCTTCCTTAAAACACTAATAAAAAATTTAAAAATAATAATATATATTATAATAGTTATAAATTAATAATATATATTATAATATTTATAAATTATTATATATATATATATTATTTTTATTCACCTCTAAAATATTTTTTATTTGTTTTAATTTATTCCATTCAGCATTTGTTAATGAAAATTTTGTAAGACTTCTATCTGTTAAAATTAATTCATCTAATGGCTAAAATATAAATTAATATTTAGTAAATAAAATAAAAAAATATATATATAAATTTACTTGTTGTAAAATTAAAGCTCTTTCCAACATATCATATGTAGAATTCCATCGTGTTTTTACATCAACAATTAATTCTAAGTTTTTAATATTTGAAATAAAACATTGTCTGCTAAAACGTTCACGTTTTTGTGGAGATTTACGAATTTTAATTATTATTTTCTTTAACTACAAATATAAAATTATATAATTAATAAATTTTAGTATTTTTTATAGTATTTTATTCTATAAAATATAAATTTTATTATTAATTTTATATTTAAAAATATAAATACTATAAATATTACAAATATTTTAAAAATAAATAATATATTTAAAATAAATTAATTATACTTTTCCAAGTGCTCCTAAAGTATTTATATCAGATATTTCATCATCACTATTCTCTTCAGAATTATCACCTTCATCATTATTATTATTATTATAAAAAGATTTTAAAATTTCCTGAACAGCTAGATTTATAATATGTGCAAGACAATATATATGTTGATTTTTAGAATCAAATTCTAAATTTTTATTATTAAAATTTTCTTCTAAATTATTAAACATTGAATTCATATTTGTAGCATTATCAGTAGTAATACCCAAAATCTAAAAATAAAATAATAATTAGTTATTAATTAATATTTTATAAATAATAAAATATAAATACTTTTGTTAAAAATAATAAAATATAAATACTTTTGTTAAAAGATTATTTTCTTTTAAAATTTTAAAAAATACTTCAGCTAAATTTTTGCCTGAGTGAGAGCCTTCAAAATAACTAAACTCAATAGTACAATGTTGAAGTTGCCAATTATTTGAAATCCAATGTGCAGTTACTCCAAGATAAGATTTTTGATTTCTAGATGTCCAGCAATCAAGAGTAAATGAAATTTTACTAGAAATTTCTTGAAATTGTTTTTGCAGATTAGCTTGTTCAGTATTAAAAATTTTAGAAATTTTGTTAGTAATAGTATCAGCTGAAGGAATTTTTGCATTATTATTGAGTCTTTTAATCATTATTTGAAAAAATTTATTTTCAACAACAGTAAAAGATTGATCATCAGAAATAATCCAATTAATTAAATCTTTAAGCCAATCTTCTTGTGTGAATAACTATTTAAATAATATTTAAATTAATTATTATTATTGATAAAAAATAAATAAATAATAAAAAATATTTACTAATTTATCTTTTTGAATAAACTTATCTAATGCTCCAATAGTTTTTTCTTTTGCAATTAATTTTTTATGATTTTTTTCAAGATGTCTTTTTAATACTGATGTTGATTTATCTTTTGAAATTTTATAAGTTTGACTAAAAATTATAATAAATAATTATAAATAATATTAAAATTTTATAAATAATATAAATATTAATATTAAAAATTAATATTTTACCTGCAATAATTGCATTTATATTTTTTAGCTTGTTGATCTATAGTAAAATGATTATGAACAATAGATTTAAGCTTTTTTTTATTATCTGTTTTAGTATTTGCATTTTCTTCATTAGGAGTATTAGGAAAATTTTCTTCTATAATGATATTTTCTTCCATAAGAATATCCTCTTCATTTACTTGATTAGAATTTGTTTCATCTTCATCACTAGATGTTTCATTATCTTCAACAAAATTTTCTTCTTGGTTTGAACTATTATTTGATATATCATCATCAATAATTTCTGAAATATTACTTTCAATAATATAATTTTCATCAAGAAAAAAATTTGATTCATCAAATTCCATATTTAATTTCTAAATAATTTAAAGATTAAAATAATAAATTAATTATAAAATATAATAAGTAATTTGTTAAAATTTTAAAAAAATTAATTGTTCTAATTTTATTAGATATTTGAATTTTAATTAAAGATACCTTGACAACTAACTAATCAAATTCAATAAAAAAAATTTTATTTTAATTCTTTAAAATTATAGAATTTGAATAAAAAATTTAATTGATTTTAGTCAGATAGTTGTTAAGATATCTTTGCTTAAAATCAGAGAATAATTCAAAATGTTCATCAAAATTAAAGTTATACAAAATTCTAAAACTTTAAGTGAAGATATTTTAATAATTACTTAAGCAAAATCGATAAATTTTTTTGTATTTTAATTCTACAATTCTATAGAATTAAAATAAAAAAAAATCATTAACTTTGATCAGGTGGTTATCAAGATATTATTACTCAAATACAGTAAATAATTCAAAATATCTATCTAAATAGATGCTATAGCAAAATTTTTTTAAATATTTAAGTGAAGATATCTTGACAATTACCTGACCAAAATCAATAAATTTTTTTATTTTAATTCTACAACTCTGTAGAATTCAGATAAAAAAGTTTTTATTAACATTGAACAATTGGTTGTCAAGATATCTTTATGCAAAGTTAGTAAACAATTTAAAATATTTATTAAAATATATGTTGTAACAAAGGTTTTTTAAATTTTTAGGGAAGATATCTTGACAACCACCTAAACAAAAGCAATGAACCTTTCTTATTTTAATTTTACCATTCTGTAGAATTCAAATAAAAAAATTTTTATTAACCTTGAACAGTTGGTTGTTGAGATATCTTCATGCAAAGTAAGTAAACAATTTAAAACGTCTATCAAAATAGATGTTGTAGCAAATTTTTTTTAAATTTTTAGGAAAGATATCTTGACAACTACCTAACCAAAAGCAATGAATCTTTTTTATTTTGATTTTACCATTTTGTAAAATTCAAATAAAAAAAATTTCATTAACTTTAACCAGGTGGTTATCAAGATATCTTCACTCAAAGTCAGTAAACAATTCAAAAATAGATGTTATACTAAAATTTTTTAAACCTTTGAGCGAAGGTATCTTGATAGCCACCTGATGAAAATCGATAAAATTTTTTTATTTGAATTCTACAAATATGTAGAATTCAAATAAAAGAAGTTTTATCAAATTTGATGAAGTGGTTGTCAAGATATTATTATAATTTTAGAGTATAACCTTTAAGGTAATTTAATATATACTCTTTTTAAAAACAATTTCGTTGCAAATAAAGATAATTTTGTTGCAAAAAAAATTAAAATTTAGACTGAGGTAAAAAAATAAATATTTAATATAAATATATAATATATTTACTGAATGATTAATAAAATTATTACTATATTTGCTTCAAATAAATTAGCATATAATTTGTTAAAGATATACAATTTTAGCTTATTATAGTTTAAAGATCAGATCATATCAATATTCGTCATATTAATTTTAAATTAGTTAAAATGCATTCATTTAAGATCTACTATCATGAATGCAAATATGTTTATTAAAGATTTAAATAAAGTACATATTTATTTATTATTTGCTAGAATAAAAAAATAATATTTCTACTTTGGGTTATCTATAATATTTCGAGTCGGGTCTGGTCGGGTTCGGGTCGGGTTCATTGCCAATCCGAACCCGACCCGAACCCAACCCGAACTTTTTGGGTTCAATTTTTCTAACCCGAACCCGACCCGAAAGTTTCGGGTCAGGTTGGTTTTCGGGTTGACCCGACCCGATTAGGAGCACTATTTTTGGCATTCAGGTTAGGTTTCAGGTTTTGAATGAGGTTTTGGGTATCGGGTGAGGTTTCGATTACGGATAAGGTTTCAGTTAGAGATGGGAAAAATGCGCATTTTATAATAAAATGCACATGAATACGCATGATACCGCATGATAAAAAATTTTTTTTAATTTTTATCTTTATTATTGATAATATATCTAAATAAAGATACTACATATTGATTCATAATTAGATTTTGCCTATATATATATAAATTTTTACAAATTTGCTAATTGTAAACTTCATCGTTGCTTATATTATATAATTTGACACCTAACCCGTGGCTCTGCCACGGGAGCTTTGTATAAAACTTTAGAATCTTAGTTAAAATCTGTAAATTCGCATTATATAAAACTGTATTCATAAATATGCTGAGTTAATTTGCATTGAATCGTCACAAAAAATTCTGTACTGAACATAAATTCATTAACTACAGTATATAATTAAGATTGGGTTAGTTTGCATTAAAATTATGTTATTATAAAATTCTGCTACATAATTCGCACTCTATTTCAGTATGGTTGAGCCAGTTTTTATTAGAATTATTGTGATTTTTATTATGAGTTTTTATAAAAAATTCTATTACAAAATTTGTTCGCTATACCAGTAATTGCAATATATAGTGGGTTAGTTTGAATCGGCATAGGCTAACTATTAAAAGTTCGTTACAAAGCTATTACTCCAACAACAGATAGTATGCAGCTTAGTTTTATTGGTG
Source organism: Gigaspora rosea (assembly GCA_003550325.1). NCBI lineage: Eukaryota > Fungi > Glomeromycota > Glomeromycetes > Diversisporales > Gigasporaceae > Gigaspora > Gigaspora rosea. Next base: position 286,364 of record QKWP01000162.1, on the reverse strand, counting down.
AATGCCAATTTTTAAAATAAGTGTTGCAAAGCGAAAACTTTATATTGCTATATTAGTTTTAGCTCATTGATCACCTTTTGAACATAAACGTAATTTTATAATTTTACTAGCCAAGTACCCGTGCCTTGGCACAGAATTTTGTAAAATTTCTAATGTCTTGAATTTAAAAGGTAAAGTTATTTTTCAAAAAATTTTAAAGAGTACACCTAATAATAATGCTTCATAATTATAACTCAGATATTATTCACTAATCATATTGCTTATTATTGAATAGTACCCAGGAGTATAGCTATAAGTAATTACTACTTTTATACTTGTTTCTTACAAAGTTTTTGAGATACTATTCAATTCAAAAAATGGAGTATTGAATAAGAACACAGGTAATTTATGCAGTGTTATAGGGTAGTTGAGATCCTCTTCATTTCTATTTATCTATTTAAATATCATGTTGAGTCATATGTCTGCACTATATTTTATTAAAATATACTATATTTACTGCATAAATCACCTATAGTTTCTTATTTTAAACCCATTAAAAGACATATTTGACTTTAGGGAGAATCCATTTCTAGAAGGGCCTTTGTATATGAAAATATATGTAAAGCTTAAAAACATTATATAATATATATTATATTATGGACCCAGGTCTCTTACTTTTTACTTTAAATCAAACCAAAGTGTCAAACCAGGTCTACTATCACAGGCATCTACTATTATCTGAGTAGTTTATACAATGAAATATAGTATTTATTACAATGTGCACACTTTTAGAAAGTAGAATTTAATATAATCATTAGTTGAATAGGATTTAAATATTAGTTTTTATCCAAACTTTGATTTAAATGCAAATATTTTTTATACTTATATTAATATGAATGCTATAAAATAAAATTTTATGATAAATATTTATTTGTTTATTTCTAATGCCAAATATCATTAAATTCTTAAGTGTAAATATCTATAGATATAAGTAACTTATTTTAATTAATGCTCACAAACTTAATTACTGTGAATAAATTAATAATAAATATTTATATTCATGGGTTAAATAGCTAGCTTATTTTTAATACTTAGATTAATAACATTCTTTATGCATATCAGATATGCACTAAATTATTATAGATAAATTATATGATTATAATAAATATTTATAACTTGAATGTCTTATTTTAAATATCTATACAGTATAACCTGTAAAACTGATTCTTTTAAAACTAATAACTTGTCAAAACTGATAAAAATTAAACTACTACCTCTATTTCTAACGTAGTAATTAAACTTTTAAGTGTGATAACCTTTTAAAACTGATACAAATTTCATCTACTATATGTATCAGTTTTGAAAAGTATACTATATTAATAAAAATATTTTTACACTTCACATTACACCCTTTTTAATTTAGTTATGTTTGAATTGTTTTTTGATTCTGTGAATCATGTGATTACATATATTTTGATGAACTTATTTTAATTATTCATATATTTCTTTCTATTGATAAATAAAATTTCACATATATAGTAAATATAAGGTAGCTATCTATATTTTGTTCATGGACTCACAAATTCAAAAAAATTTCTAAAAAAAATGAAATAATATTTGCAAGCTTGAACAGCTTAATATTCTTTATATATACAGTCTAAAATAAAATATAGTTAGTAAATATTCATAACTTGATAGTTTGCTTTGAATACTTAAATTGATAAACATTTTATACTTACATGTTGATAATTATTGTTGGGGATAATACTAAAATCAAATTATGTTGAAATTTGGGGTCTCAATTTGAAATATAAGCTCTGCTAAAATTTACATATGCTATTTAAATATCAAATCTACACCCAAACCTTACCCTAACCCTATAAGACAAAAACAAAACAAATACCTCAAAAAAATTTTAAAATTTCATATCAAAATAAATTAAAATTTCAGGATCATCTGATTTCAGCATCATTTTCAACAATTATTATGAATAAATAAAATTAAATAGCAAATATCTATGATTAAGTTTTAGATAAATATATTCAGATAATATATAGTTATTAGGTGTATAGTGAACATTAATAAATATTACCTGTCTAAAATATAGGCAAAAATAATTATAATATTAGCAGATTTATAGAATTTTGATAAATAGAAAAACCCATAAGCTATAGCTCTGGTTAAATTTGCAATCTGATTTGAAACTTGCTAAATGATTTGCCAATTTGACCAGAGTTAAACTTATGAGTGTTTTCTATTTACTGAAGTAGCTATATGTTCAGAAATTGCTGTTAATATTAACCTGTATGTGGAATTGTACTTTCTTGTAACATAGATGTAATATTCCTAAAAAACAAAAAGTAAGTAAAATATTAAAATTATGAAGGTAATATTATGAAAGTAATATCACATAACTATTTAGTAGTTGTAAGGTGAAAACATTAGCAATATAGTGTAATAAGTATATGGTTAAATCAAGGTTTGCATTTGTATACAAAATTCTGAAAGATTGAATAATGATTTTATAAAATAACATAGATAGTTTATATATCATATGCATACTATATATATTTCAAATACTATACACACTATACAACTATACATACTTATGTACTGTACATACTGACGCTAAAAAAATTCAGATATCATATAAATGGCACATCACTATGTGTAATGCTGTCATATTATAACCAAAAACATAGTTAACAAACTTTATAATGATATATATGCAAAATTTTGCAAGGAATAAATTTGCTTAGAAAATAAAAAACAGTTTTATAAAGGAAAATTTAAGATATGAATAGTTTACAATTTGTTCTAGAATATTCTAAAAAAATTTTTGTATACTGTACAATACACAACATATCACTAATCACATATCTAACTTATTAAAGGTTTCTTGATTATATATTTTTATATATGTACATATGTACATAGGCAAACTAGCACTATGACCTGAGTGATTATACTGTTATAGAACAACTTTCTTGTTCTATTTCCAGAACATTCTAGAGCACAACAATTGTAAACCAAATAAATGTAAAAATACATGACACAATTGCGCAACAGGAGTTTTATTAGTTTTATTAGTTTTATTAGTTTTATTAGTTTTATTAGTTTTATTTATTAGTTTAATGAGTTTTACAAAAAGATATATAAACCCTCACTTTCTGACTTTCTACCCACAAGCTATCTAGCTTAGATTCAGACTTCCCTTTCTCCTCCCTCCAATACTTAAATAATTGTATCTCTTGAATATTATTATCTAAATCAATAAAATATATCTTTGCTAAATAAATAATACTCTTGTTAATTAATAAATATAAACTGAACCGCTCTAATGAAGTAATATTCCACTTCCACACCGCTTCATATCTTCTCTGACCCTTACAAGATCCCTGTCGCTGTGTGCTGTGTTGCAAGTACTATATAGAAGGCTATAGTCGCTTGTAACATTTTGGTGCCTTCTGGTGGAAATCATTTAAAACAGCCGGAACACTAGAACCTCTCTTCCTTCACTCTGCAAGGATATTT
>QKWP01000162.1:264287-279329 GCA_003550325.1 Gigaspora rosea | reverse complement strand
AAGCAGTAATTATTCCTCTAGGAATAACCGATCTTATGATAGATCCAGATCCAGAAACAGAAGCCAATCTAGGGATAGAAATTATAATCGTTCTGAATATGATCGATCCAGGAGCCGAAGCCATTCTCGTGATAGATACAGAAATAACCGAAACCACCACTTTTCTGATCGATCCAGATCACGCAATCGATCATCTACTCCTTATCCTTGTGATGTTTACACTCTCGACACTGCCAATGATTATACCTATGAACAATTTGAAGCCTTTCTAGTTAATGACTCTATTAGAATTGCTGTTGCTAATTATTTAGTTGAAAATCCCAAAACTACACAGATTCAGACACCTACCTATACCACTCCTTTCAAATGCAATATTAAACTTAATGGACAGCCCTACCACGCTGTAATCGACAGTGGTGCTGCTGTCAGTATGATTTCTAGCCAAGTTGTAAAAGAACTTGGATTGAAAATAGAAGCACCTTCTTCTAGCCTTATTGTCTCAGTTACCGGACCCTCTGTCTGACCCCTAGGCATAATTAAAAACTTATCAATTGAAATTGAAGGAACCACTATTCCCATGAATGTTGAAGTAATGAATGCTAACTCTTATTCATTACTCTTAGGAAATGACTGGTCACAAAAGGTAGATGCCACCTACAGTTGGAAAAATAAGGCTTATACTCTTAGATGGAACAAAAAGAAAATTCATGTGCCCACTACTTATGAACACGACCAATCTTTACCTGCCCAACCAACCATTACTGATGAAAAGGAACTAGAAAAGTTCGAACAGGAATACCTCCGTCCAAAGGAAGCCTATGTGGTGAAAATTGAATCTGATAATTGGACAACTGTTACCCACAGATCCAGACCCAGCGCCTCATTCACTAAACAAAAATGTGGACACTGTTACTCTTATAACTACCTTTATGCTGACTGTCCTAACAATGAATGTTATCGTTGTCGCCATTACGGACACCTAGCTGCACATTGTCCTAAACAAGCCCCTAAACGGAATGTTTGCAAAACCTGCTTTCAACCTGGACATCTGTATAAGAACTGTCCTGATAACCTCTGTTACCAATGCAAACAGTATGGACATATCAGTGCCAACTGCCCCCTGATGACCCAGATTCTTGAAAACCAACAATATTAATGTGGTTGCCAACCTCAGGAAGTAAATGCCAATCGGCTACCCCACTTTTCTCTTTTTAGAGTTAACTATTGCTGTAAATGCAAGGTACCCAAAAGACCAGAAGAAATCAGGCCTTTTGAGCAAACCTTAATTTGCAAAGGATATTGGATTGACTTCCACTGAGACCTAGATCCAGAAGACCCACGAAGTATAGAGTTCTTCACTAATGGCGAAGGCCGAGGAATGCTAGCGGAATGTAAGCTCTGTAGAGAGCAAGGAATTAGATCTAAGATGATTAAACTAAACTCTATTCGAGAAAATACTCGGTTCTGCAATCTCAAATGCTTGTATGCATATAAAGCTGCTAAAGATGTAGAATAGAATTCAAACTACAACCTATGGACTCGAGTACGCCATTATACCGAATCCACCAGAAATGCAGGACATGCATATGATCTTAACCAAAGTCGGATCTATCGACTCGCCCAGATACAGATTGGATAAAGTTATGAAGACCTCGTTTATGCTCTGGAGCCCCAGGCTGCTGACCTGTCTAACCAAGACTATACCTATAATGAAGTCAATGTTATCATGAGAGCCTCCCAAGTACAATTAAGTGAAACTGAAGAGGAAACTCTACAAAGAATTCTAGAAGAGTCTTTTGACACTAGTCATCCAGACTTTGATCAAAGGAAAGCCATGGAAAACTTACAAAGGAATTTCCAAGGAACCGTTGGACTCTGTAAGGAATGTATTATGGCCAAAAAGAACACTGAGTTAGAACAATTTAACTCCTATTGTGAGGAATGTTATAAAGCACTTCACCCTCCTCCAGATCCAGAAGTTCTGTCTCCTCCAACCTCTCCAACACCGGAATTACCTATCGTTGCACCAATAAAAACTGTGTCAACAACTTTAGAACCCACAGACCTAGTCCCTCTCCTTCAGGAACAGATTAGGCAACAGGCCCAAATCATTGCTCTGCTACAGGAACAAGCTAAAACTTTTGAACACCAGGACCAGACCATAAAGGAATTACAAGCTCGAGTAAATTATTTTGAAAACTTTCACCATCGATTAAGAGATTTGTATAATGAATCCTCTTCTTCTGCCGCCTTTGATGATAGTGATGCTCAAAATTTTTGAGTCATCCTGAGCAAGATCAAAAACTACTCGAAGATACAGACAATTCTAGACCCAGAATTATTCGAGAAATTTATACTGTGACTCAGGAAATAAAACCAAAAGTAGGACCCTTAACTACTCACCAAGGAGCTCAATTTCGACAATTGCTTCTTGAATTTGCTGACCTCTTTGCAAAGGATATGACCCAACTAGGTAAAACTGACCTAGTAACCCATAGAATCTTTACTGACAATGTACCTCCTGTCAGCTCTCGACCCTATATGGTACCTCTAACTGAACAAACATTTATTAATGAAGAGGTACAACGAATGTTGGATAATAAGTTAATAAAAGAGTCCTCTAGCCCTTGGGCCTCTCCCGTTGTATTAGTAACAAAGAAAAATGGAAAGAAAAGATTTTGTGTAGACTATAGAAAACTTAATGCCGTTACCAAGAAGGATCAATATCCTCTACCCCGAATAGATGAAATGCTTGACTCACTTGCTAGAGCTACTTATTTTTCCACCCTCGATCTTATGAGTGGATACTGGCAAGTAAAAGTACACCCAGAAGATAGAGAGAAAACTGCTTTCATTACCAGATACGGAACCTATGAGTTCAATGTCATGCCTTTTGGATTGTGTAATGCCCCTGCTACCTTCCAACGCCTTATGAATAAAGTTTACAAAGGCATAGCTTACAAATATGTAGTAGTATACCTGGATGATACCAATGTCTTTTCATGAACATTCGATAACCATATTAAACACCTAAGAGAAGTATTCACCAGGATACGTGAAGCAGGATTGAAGTTAAACATAGAAAAATGTAATTTTTGGATGAAACGTCTACCTTTCCTAGGACATATAATAGAAGAAAAAGGAATCTCTCCAGATCCAGACAAGATTATTGCTGTTCAGAAAATTCAACCTCCAAAAAGTGTTACCCAGCTACGCTCATTCTTAGGCCTTGCTGGATACTACCGACGATTTATTAAACACTTCTCCTCCATTGCCCATCCTCTTAATCAATTGCTACATAAGGACAATACTTATGAATGGAATGACCAATGTCAAAAAGCTTTTGATGAACTGAAAAACCGGTTGACTACTGCCCCTATCCTTATCTATCCTGACTATAAACAAGAATTTATTCTAGCCACTGACGCCTCTTATACCGGATTCGGAGCCACCCTAAGCCAGATATCTGAAGATAAAAAGGAACACCCAATTGCCTATGCAAGCAAAAGCCTGAAAAAGGAAGAAATGAACTATGGAGCAACTGAATTGGAATGTGCTGCCATAGTATGGGCTATTGAACATTTTCACAAATATTTTGGTACAAGCCATTTTACGCTAGTTACAGACCACTCTGCTCTCAAATGGTTAAAGTCTTCTCAACCAAAAGGACGTCTAGGACGCTGGATGATGAAACTCCAACCCTACCATTTTACTATTGTACATAAACCTGGAAGAATCCATTCGAATGTTGATGCCCTTTCTCGATTACCGACCCAGACACACTCCTCTACTACTGCTGTTACATGAATTTGGATCAATACCAAAATTTAATAGGATACCTAGAAACAGACACACTCCCCTCTAATTTAACGGACAATGAAAAATGGACAATTATTAATCAATCTAAACATTATAAAGTAAAGGACAAATTATTATATAAAAAGAATCGAAAAGACCCAGACAAACCTATTAGAGTAATCAAATGGACTGAAGTTGAACCTATCCTGTATATGATGCATAGTCACCCTACCGCTGGACATTTAGGAACAGATGCTATGTATTATAAAATATCTGAACGATATTATTGGGACCAAATGTACAAAGATGTCCAAAATTATGTTCGCTCATGTGAAGTTTGCCAAAAACGAGGCAAAAGTAAAAGAAAAGAACCTCTCCACCCCATTCAAGTTGGAAGAGCCTTTGAACGAATAGGCATAGATCTAGTAGGACCCCTACCCATAACTAACCGCAACAATCGGTATATTATTGTTGCCACTGACTACCTTACCCACTGGCCTGAAGCTAAAGCTGTACCAGATGCAGGTGCAGAAACTCTAGCAAAATTCATTTTTGAAGAAATTGTTTGTAGACATGGAGTCCCCAAGATTATTCTTTCTGATAATGGAAAGAATTTCACTAGTGAAGTTGTTAGAATATTGTGTGAAAAGTTTTTGATAAAACACATATTCTCCTCACCTTATCACCCCCAGACCAATGGAATGGTTGAAAGATTAAATAGAACACTTTGCAATTCTCTTGCAAAAGTTACAGAAAATATTGAAGATTGGGACCTGAACATATCTGCTATACTGTTGGCATATAGAACCAAAAGACATACAACCACTGGATATACCCCTTTCCACTTAGTATATGGTAGACAAGCTATTCTACCCATTGAAACTGTTATCCCCATAGACCCAGTTGACTCAGATGAAGAAATATCACTAGAAAACAGCATATCACAAAGAGGCTTTGAATTAATAGATGAATTACCATACCAACATAATGCTGCCAGAGAGAATACTATTAAATCCCAAAAGAAACAGAAAGTTAGATTTGACTCCAGAATACAAAATGAAGAATTTGAAATTGGTGACAATGTTTGGGTACAAAGAAAAGACATAGAAGCCTCTCGCTCTGCAAAATTTGAAGAGAAAAGAATAGGACCATTTATTATTAAGGAAAAATTAAATAATGGCGCCTATAAACTATGTACAATGGATGGAAAAACATTAATCAGTATTACAATAGTGATCATCTTGTTAAGTACTACGAGAAACAAGATTGGCAACCTATGATTGTCATTTAGAATTTCCAGGGAGAAATTCTTAAAACGGATGGAAACACAGTGTTACCCCTTAATTTTTTGTGTATGGCGAACATTTTTTTTTAGAATCTAAGTTTACCCCACTTTTGCACAAAATTAGAACCCTTTTTGTTTAAAAATAGAAACTTTAGAATATATAGAAAATCGAATTTTTGAATTGTAGAACGTTTGCTACTATAGTAATGTCAATCAATAGCGCTCCGTTTGAGCTGAAATTTTGACTGTATAACCAACAGAAGATTCAGCATCTTTTCTACTAAGCTTATCTTAGTACGAAAGCGTCACTAGAAAGCGTAAATCGACTTGACGGCATTTTTGGATATACAAGAAAATTTTCGGTCATGTGATCATCGTTACGAATTTTTGAGTCACATGATTAACGCCGCGAAACAATCACACAGCCCTATTCATTTAAATTAGCATGTACAACAATATTTTTTTATTAGATTAGTCACCTTTATTCCACCATTGAAACTTCTAAAAACATTCTCCTTTTCCTTTTTCTCTCAAATAACAAAACTTTAATCCTCAAAATGGAAACTATTAACCTTCAACCTCAAACTCTAATTAGTCTGACTGCATTAATTAAAGATTGGAATCAAGACCCTTTGGCCTTTAGTAATAGTCTTCTTATTACAATAAATCAAGTTCTAGTAACAGATGGAAATACTATTCTACTTTCCCTACAATTTCCCACAGAAGATCCAGACTACTCACAAAATAACTTCCTCAATGACTACACTGAACCAATTACTGAACTATCTAATGAAGAATTAATGCTATTACCGGAAGTTAATGAACCGGATAACATCGAAGAACATGAGCCAAACTTAGTACCAGTTTCTGGCCTGACAAGAATCAAAGAAGATTTGACGAGTACAGAAACTGCCTCTGTTGTTAGAGCCGAACCTCTTCTAACATTCACTTGGAAGTATCAAGCAAATGAAATAATTTCTCAACTGAACCAAGAGACTCGTGGAAGCCAAAGAGAAAGACAAATACAAACCTTAGAAGCTTGCTATTACTTGGGAAAACTTAGACAAGATTTCAAGAATAATTACGAGGTAACAGAAGAAATAAAAAGGCTAATGAAAGCTACATTGGGATCATATAGAAATTTTAGCACTTGGAGATGTGCTAAAAGAGCTTATCAAGTGTTCAACTGTTGAGAATTATTGAAATTATACCAGACACAGTATATTTCCCTCAATAGCTTGAATAAGCTATCAGATGAATTATTCGACGAATTAATGGACTTAGGAACTCACAGAGTTCGTTCTTAAAGGGGACGGAAATGTTATAGAACAACTTTCTTGTTCTATTTCCAGAACATTTAGAGCACAACAATTGTAAACCAAATAAATGTAAAAATACAAGACACAATTGCGCAACAGGAGTTTTATTAGTTTTATTAGTTTTATTAGTTTTATTAGTTTTATTAGTTTTATTAGTTTTATGAGTTTTACAAAAAGATATATAAACCCTCACTTTCTGACTTTCTACCCACAAGCTTTCTAGCTTAGATTCAGACTTCCCTTTCTCCTCCCTCCAATACTTAAATAATTGTATCTCTTGAATATTATTATTTAAATCAATAAAATATATCTTTGCTAAATAAATAATACTCTTGTTAATTAATAAATATAAACTGAACCGCTCTAGTGAAGTAATATTCCACTTCCACACCGCTTCATATCTTCTCTGACCCCTTACAAGATCCCTGTCGCTGTGAGCTATGTTGCAAGTACTATATAGAAGGCTATAGTCGCTTGTAACAATACAGTATCAGATATAAAAGTACATAGGTGCATGAAGTTAATCAAGTATAGCAATTCAGTAGTGGTTGATAGACAATCTTAATGTTAACATTACTATTGAAATAGATAGAAACCTTTAGTTGAAGTGATCAATACTAGAGTCACAAAATAATTATTGCTCATTAATAAAGAACCACCAAATGAAAACTCATTATACTTGGCAAACATAAGCTCTTAATAATATGTTAGGTAATTCATTTTATTGATCCTTTTCTTTTGGGATAAAAAATATTTATTTTATATTTTGATTTATAGTGCTCGATCTCACTACTTTAACTACTTTAAATGCTAAAATTTTTTCTTTCTCTATTTCTTAGAATTTTACATTGATGCACACACTAATTATATTACATACTGGCTTTGCCTATGAACAGGAAAGGAGTTTTCCATTAGTGAAAACAAAGAGTATAATTTATATGAATGTGAAATGACATTCATCTACAAAATCTTGCATTTGGTTGGATACTACAATTGGCAGTAATTTCTAAATATGTAAATTATGGGCAATTTCAGGTTGATAATTGCCCATTTAAAACATTGATGTGTGACGCATGTAGTGTATTTATGGCTTATTGCAATGTTATAACAGTTAAATATATACACATACATATTCACATCTGATTGGATTGGCTATACTTTCTAAATTCTTAAATGTAGCTGAATGTGTTCGACTATCTAATATGACTAATGTAACCAATACCAAGGTTATGTTTTTATTGCATTAAGTTTGCATTATGTTTGTATTGATGTATCAGTAAATTTATAGTTATAAGGCATTTTTAATGATGCAACATCATAACTAATTGTACAATGCATTAAATGCAGTAAAACATGAATTTCTGCACTTAATCATCATAGTACTATATTTATTTATTGTATGAAAATTGATTATACTTTAACAGATTTTTGTCTTGATTAAAGTGTATGACGATCACTATAAAAAATGTTTTTTTATTAATGTCTTTTGTAATTGCACTAACCAAATATGTTATGAATGCATTACATGTCATATTAATATTGCGATTGAGAAAAATTTTAATAGCTAAAACCTTATTACTTATAAAATTTAATTGTATCTAATATCTATAAACTTGCCAGAGCCTCAAAGTTTGCTAATAATTGTGGCAGATTATAATGAAATCCAAATTAAAATAAAATTATAGTTAAAATCTCAAAAACTAAATTTTTTTGGGTGCATTTTTTAGGGTTAGGGGTTTAGGGTTAGGGTTATTTTTAAAAAAAAATTATAATAAACAAGTATTAGTGGGTTTTAGAAGGCTAGAAGGTTAAGTAGAAAATATAGATTTCATTTTAAATTATAATCTGCGACAATAATTAACGTTATGATCGCAGCTGCCGCAGCAAATAATAGATTGTTTGATTAATTGATTGGATGCTAAGGCAGTAATATTATCATTGTAACACATAAATAATTTTGTGATGATCATCAGGTATACTTTGTAGATTGAGTTAGGGTAGAGTGAAATCCACATTTCCAATCCATTCCATTTTTAATGCAATTATCGTGCAGATTTCAAATTTACGATAATAAAAATATAGTTTTTGATGTTATAATTTTTGGCCAGTATTTGGCTTCGGCCAAAAAATAATTGCCGATAATCATAAAATTTATTATGTGCCTACTAATTTTCAAGTCAACTGTATCTAATTCATCTACATCAACATTTCTAAATTAGACATTTCTTATAAATTTTATTTAATCCTGGCCATTATTCAAACAATGTCCCAGTCATTATTTTGCATTTATATAGTTTATTATCTATTCCTGTTTTGTGTTATGCAGCTACTTGAATACTGGACTAGTGGAGTCTGGGTGATAAGAGTGATAAACTAAATCGGCAATGCTAAATTCGTGTAGATCTTAAGTGTTGATCGGTATAAAAAATCTAGTTTGCACTAGAATAAACCAAACCTTATCGCTATATCTTTACTAACCTCTAATTTAATGCATAGTATGTTTTGATCTAATGCTTACTCAACACCTAGCCTTTATATCTATTCTATTTAGTGCAGGTTATACCAGCTGTACCTTATCTTCAAGATCTTTATACCCTCATAGTAATTTATTAATTGGTTCATAGATCGACATAAAACTATGAATCACTGAGAAAATTAGTTGATTATCAGATAATCTGGGCAGCAAAAATTCCAACCAAAAATTTTAGAAATCAAACATTAAATATTTGGTTGAATGTAACTTTTTTTGATATTTACTAATATATTCACTATTTTATCATATGTTTTATTTATAGAGAAGTATTTGTCGTGTTCTTGCACTTGTTCTTGCACTTGTATTTATTCTTGAACTAGACCATTATACAAAATGTTTTCAAATTCATAAATTATTTTAGCCCAAAATAATTTATAAATATTAGACAATCAAACAACAAAAGTAAATTTGGAAAATTCACGTTCACGATTTTGTGTTGTTTAAGAGTGTTAATAAGGGCATTAAAAAATGATATTAATTACTCAAATATTATAATAATTACTCGACCATGATGATAGTTATAATCATTTTACATATTCCTGTTAAATTTTTTATATTTAGGGACTTTGCCTTGAAAATAACCTTATGGGACGATGTAGATTTTATAAATAAAAATTAAATTTCAAGCTATCCAGTACTGTATCCAAATCAAATAAACTTTTTTTTATTTTGTAGAGCTTGTGAGTTCTATGAAATAAAAAAAATTATTTGAATTGGATTATTGGATGACTAGAGATTTTAATTTTTATTTATAAGATCTACATAGCTCTGTAAGGTCATTTTCAAGGCAAAGACCCTATTTAGGTCGGATACAAACAATCAAAAATATTAAAGTGAATAGACCCAAAATTGAAGTATATAGATAGATTAGAATGTTAATTATACTTATTTTATATTTAATTTTTCTATGATATATAAAATTTTGATGGGATAAAATGCGTATGATTTAGAAACATGCACATTAATGCGCATTTATGTGCATGATTGAGGAATCATATACATGCATGAAACCCATCTCTAGCTGCACTACATGTGCTTGGAAAATTTAATGCAAACTAACCAGATCTTAACCATATGGGGCAGCATTAGCTAAAACAAGGCTTAAGGCTTTTTTTCTATTTTGAGAAAATCACATTTAAAATTTTGTGTAACAATAACAATGATGATCTATTATTAGTATAATCTGTTGGATCAACATTTCTAGCCAATCACACGAATCCATTTCTATGACTCTGTAGCAAGGATCGACAACAGGATATTCCAAATTCTAATTTTAGATCACATTTAATTGTATACAGCATTTCAAAAAGTAGGCATCGGTAAAAATTTTATTATGTAAATCAATACGTTAAATGTCAAATTATATAGAAAAATTCCTGCTTTATATGATGGTATAGTTAGCTCATTTTTGCAAAAAATACCATAAGCCTTGTTTTAGTTAATGCTGCCCATATACTATAGTAACAGAATATGTAACATGTAAGTTTTGTAACAGAACTAGTTTCGGATTTTTTTAAAAAAATCAAAACTCCGAAACCTGAAACACCAAAACTATAATCCGAAACCCAAACCTATAATCTGAAACTCAAAAATATAATATTGAAGCCTTTAAAATTTATTATAAAGTTGATTTATTTTTAATGATCCAAAAATGTAAAATTATTTTTGAATAAATTACAACATTATATAGATCATTTTTTTAATTTCACTGCCACAGTTTGTTCGGGGTTTTTTAAGCTGGTCAACTTTATTTTTAATATCATACCATTATTACAATTGATTTCAAAATTCTAGGGCGATAGAAAAAATTGCCATGATGAATCGATAAATATTTTATGACTTTTGATACCAACAATTTATTAAATTCTGCGGTAACTTAGATCAAACATAGTGTCAAAACAAACCTACCCGAAACTAGTTTCGGAAGGGTTCTAATCTGAAACTAGTTTCGATTTTTTAAAAAAAATCGAAACTCCGAAACCCGAAACCCTGAAACTATAATATGAATCCCAAACCTATAATCCAAAATTCAAAAATATAATATTGAAGCCTTTACAATTTATTATAAAGTTGATTGATTTTTAATGAACCCAAAATGTAAACTTATTTTGAATAAATTATAACATTATATAGATCATTTTTTAAATTATGTTTTTTACTGCCTCGGTTTGTTCGGGTTTTTTTAAAGCTGGTCAACTTTATTTTTAATATCATACCGTTATTACAATTGATTTCAAAATTCTAGAGTGATAGAAAAAATTGCCAATGATGAATCGATAAGTATTTGATGACTTTTGATACCAACAATTTATTAATTCGGCGGTAACTTATTAATTCTATCATTAGTAGATATGGACTTATTAATTATTTATTATTACTTGATATTGTATCCAGTTTTTACGTAGTAATTAAAAAAACTGATGCTTGCAAAAGCAATTTTGATTGTCAGAATATAAACTCCGGAATTGCACCTTTCATGTTATACTTGTGAATCATAAAAAAGAAAGGACTGCACGCATGCATTCTGGCTCAAATAGTGTTGGATATTCAAATTTTATTGTATTCTTTAAGGAGATATATAACATACATCAATGCGATTAATGTATATTAAAGAGATACATAGCATACATCAGTGCATTTGAAAGAGATATATATAATATATTAATGCAATAAATGATATGAAAGTTTGTGTAGTTTTTGGTGTTCAGGTGAGGTTTCAGGTTTCAAATGAGGTTTCGGGTGTCAGGTATGGTTTCGTGTTTCAGATAAGGTTTCAGAAGTTATAATCTGAGGCCTGAAGCTATCGGATTTGGCACAAAATGGTTTTGGCGTCAACTTTGGCAAATAAATTATTGATATTTTGGCAGTTTTGTGGTTTTGGTTGAGGTTTCAGGTTTCGGTTGAGGTTTTGGGTTTCGGTTGAGGTTTCGAGTTTCGGATAAGGTTTCGGAAGCTATAATCCGAAACCCGAAACTTTTGGAATCACCAAAAAAGGTTTCGGTGCTATCTCTGACTTAGATATGGACGTACTAATTACTAATTATTACTTGATATTGTACCAGTTTTTACGTAGTAAAGTAAAAAAAACTGATGCTGCAAAAGCAACCTTAATTGTCAGAATATAAACTCCAGAATTATACCTTTCATGTTATACTTGTGAATCATTACAACAAAAAGAACTGCACATATGCAACAAATTTTTGGATGCATTCCAGCCCAAATGGCGCTGGATATTTAAATTTCATTGTATTCTTTAAGGAGATATATAACATACATCAATGCGATTAATGTATATTGAAGAGATACATAGTATACATCAGTGCATTTGAAAGAGATATATAATACATAAACGCAATAAACATATATAGAAGTTTGGGTAGCAGACAAAGTTTCGGGTTTTGAATGAGTTTTCGGGTGTCAGGTAAGGTTTCAAGTTTCGAATAAGGATTTAAAGTTTCGGAAGTTATAATCTGAAGCCCTAAACTTTCAAATTTGGCACAAAAGAGTTTTGGCGCCAACTTTGGAGAAAATAAACAAATAAATTATTGATACTTTGGTAGTTTCGGGGTTTCGGCTGAGGTTTCAGGTTTCGGTTGAAGTTTCGGGTTTCAGTTGAGGTTTTGAGTTTCGGATAAGGTTTCGGAAGCTATAATCCGAAACCTGAAACTTTTGGAATTGCCAAAAAAGGTTTCGGTGCCATCTCTGGTTTAGTATAGTCTGTTTGAGAATAACCTGAGTCTAAAAAATTTTTTTTTTATCTTGAAGTTTGTTTTCGTTAATTAAACAAGAACGAATTTATTTGGATTTTTTTGTAAATATTTGCTAGTAACTTATTTTGTAATTAAGTAAATTTTCTAAATTTTTTTTGATTATAAAGTACGGGTTGACTTTTGGGTGTTAATGTATAACATAGAAATTAGTATGTTTTGGCTTAATAAATGCTACGGGGGTAAGATTAATAAGTTTAAGGATGATCGATGATCGATCAAATTAAGGTAGGTGATAATTTAGGTATCAAAGTATCATGGTGGCTAGTAAAATTTATTGTAGTAACTTCGGGTCTTGAAGTTGTTTTAGTAGCTCAGATTTCTCGTGAATAGTTTTTTGTTGGCGGTTTAAATAATGTTATTTATGTAATTAACATGTTTACATTTAAAAAGATATAAAAGGTTATTTAGAGTAATATTTACAATAACGTATTTTTTTTATTTTTATTAAACTTATAATAATTTATTTATTTTTTTTTTTTGGTGTTAAGGTGAGGTTTTGCCTCTGTCTTTATTAATAATTTGAGAATAAAACCTCTAGGGGTTTTATGAATTACAAATTATATTTACAAGAATCAAGACTCAGACTGTAAATAGTAATACTACTTAGCTAATCTGCAACCTAAACCTACTAGAGTGGTTAAAACTCACCTAGATTTGAATATGTAAAATAGAGTTTGTAGGGGTACTAAAATTGATCCAGTTATATAACCAAATTTCAATTTTCCGGATTGCAAGTCCAACAGGAGGACACCTGTTGTCAATATCATTATGTTGCTGATCAGGCATGCCACAGATACAACTATAAGTATAGGGGTACAGGTATAGGATAATTGAGTACTTGTGGAATAGTATGTAGTATGTTGTGGTTGAATGTTATTAGTTTTTTTCCAGTTTGCTAATTTGGTACAATAAGGTTTCCATAATTGATTGTGTATATTTTGTGATATTTTAGATAATAAAGTAATAGTAAGTTGTGTTGCAATTTTGTAAGAAGTGTTAGTTTGAGTAATAGTATTAATAATTGGTATAGGGATGAAACCTTGTAATGTTGAATAAATTGAAGGAGAGATAGAGGTTGGTGGTTGTATAAAAGAGAGAATAATAATTTATTTATAATAAATAATTAACAATTATTTTTATAAAAAATAAGAGATTGTAATAAATTATTATTATATATTACGTGTGACTTGCAGTTATTAATATTGCGTAGAGTTTATTGTTAATCATCTTCACTTATATTAATTGTGTGGGCAAAAATTTCCAATTTTACTATGATTTAATGTTTTTTTATATTTGATAGTGAATAGCTTGAGTATTAGTTTTAATGAGTAAGAAGAAGTATTTAGCTATTTAAGTTTTACATACATAACAATTACTAATAGTTTATTCGTATCGATATTTTTTCAGTAATAATAATTATAAATAAATTATTCGAATTGATACCTTTTTACACAAATTTAAAGTATCTAAATGGTGATTTACAAGAGATAAAATTTGCATTCGATCAATAGAAAACTAAGGGAATTAGTAAATTAAAATTTTAGCAGTGATCGCTATATACATGCTTTAAAATGATGCAGATCTGATTACTTGATCACGAGAATTTATGCTGTTAAATTTGTATGTTGTACAAAGTTCCTTTTATTGGATGAACGTATTATATAATTTTTTAAAAACAAAAAAGCTAGAAAAGAAATGAATAGTAAAGAAAAAAAAACAAATAAATAAATAATAGAGATATAATTTTAGTTTTATTTGGCTGTATTCTCATATACAGTTATTCAATCTATGATGAAACGATCCCAGTAAACTATCGAAAAAGAGCTTTGAAGTGTTTTTTTTTATTCGATAGTGAATAGTTAAAGTACTGGTTTTAATAATTTAAAAAAATATTTAAATAGATATTTAATTTTTACATGAATAACGATTACTAATAGTTTATTCAAATCGATACTTTTTTACAGAAATAATGATTATAAATAGATTATTCAAATTGATAGTTTTTACTTAAATTTTAAGTATCTGATTAGTGATTTATTTCATTCAATGAAGATAAAATTTGCAATCGACTAATAGAAAATTCGGGGGATCAGCAAACTTAAAATTTGATCAGTGATCGTTATATGCATGATTTAAAATGATGCAGATTCGATCACTAGATCACGCGAATTTATGCTGTCAAATTTGTGTGACATTTGAAGATTCGAATTTTCTGATTAGTTTACTTAATTTGTAATTAGTATAGATAACTTTCATTTGTTTTTTGTATAATTCGTTAAATGTTAGTCAGAATCAATGTAAACCTCACGATTGACATATAATCGCCACTTGTAAAAT
>QKWP01000162.1:238483-256795 GCA_003550325.1 Gigaspora rosea | reverse complement strand
TTTTTTAATAAAAGTTGGCTAAATTTAAACCGATTTTACTTTAAATGGCAAGCCATTAATCGTAATAATGAAGTATTACAAATGACATCAGATTATCATTTACTAAGGAAGAACGAATTTTTGCAATATATAATCATTTTTTGAACAATTTACGATAAGTTTTATACATAAAATTGATACAGCTTTGTTTATTAAACTCAGATTTTACCTATGCATCTCAGATACAAATGATAAACACAGGTTTTACTTTTTTGCAACTCAGGTTTCACCCTGTCATATAATAACAATTAAAGTGGTATGCGAAGGCATTTTAAAAGAAATTAAAAAAATAATGAAATTCACAACGAATATGGTGAATATTACGGTCATATATATACCAATTCAACTCACAATATATTTATAAAATTACCTACCAAATATACCGTATTTTCGCTGAATAACGGGCAAGGGTGTTATTTCAAATAATGTCCCAAATTAAGCTCAATTTAGGCCAAAATTATTAAATTCACCCCTTCGCGTTATTTCACGAAAATACGGTATTTATCATTTAATCACAACGAGTAAGAAATTTATTTTCTCGTCTAAATAAATTATCTATCAAGGACCAATCGAAGATAAAGTAATAAATAAGTAACATGAACCAGCGAAAGCCGATGCACAAAAATAAGTACAGTAAAGTCATTCTTACCGTATTTTAACTAATTAATTAAAAAATTTATACAAACTTTATCGTTGACTTGTAAAAATCGTCGTATCTGATCGATAGTAATGATCTATCACCTAACTAATCACGATCACGATCATGATCGTCTTGTTTACCATTTTAAACCTTGCTTCTTTTTTGTATCAATATGTCATTTATAATATATTAACGGATAATACCTTATTATAAATGGTAAATCGCAATCGTGATCACAATAATTATCAATCATCAAGCGATGAAATTAAAAATTAATTATACTTAACAATCAAAAGCATAATTACATATTTTATTACATGATCTTCACACCGCATAATCCACGTTACTGATACCTTAATAGTCTTTAATCACAAATGCATCAATAAAGTAATCCAAACACATCCAGCCAAACATATTTCATACTCACGTGTCCATTTACTTTTTTTTCATCTTGTGCGAAATATACAAACCTCTCAAAAAAAATCAACAGTACACCATCAAACATCAAATAATCTTACGCTTCATTTCTCATTCTAAAACCAACGTTAAAAATTTTTAAACTAAAAACAAAATTCATAAAATCATCACATACACGATTCGCACAGCCCCATCATAATAAAAAGTATAAATACAATCTGCAATCCATAAAATTTTTTTGGGGGCACATGTGCGGATATATCTATCAGATCGCGCTGATCAGATAGATCAGATACTATATATAAAAATGTTTTACAAAGATCTTTTCCTTTTTATCTTAAAAGGTAATGTGGCGGGTCACGAGTAGGCCACTAAACCAATAATCCAACCGGCACATGATAAATCAGGGTAACGATCAGAAGCAGATCGCACAAAAAAGGCAACGATCCAAGGCAGATCACCAAAAAAGATTGAAGAGGGTTAATTTATCACTGAAACAATTCATAGTAGAAACTATTTGCAGCAAACTAACTTTAACATATTATAGTTACCGAAATAACAAATAATTTGTAGCAAAATTTTTATGTACTACTAGTTTGATGGGTGATACTTTGTGCTACCCATCTTATTTGTTATTTTTTAAATTATATATAGAATTATTTTTCCTAATTTGGTACATAAAGTGGTTAAGGTTGAGTTATTACTGAAGTTATGGCAATTTTTACTTTTAAGTGAAAGAAAAACATTAAAAAAAGTGAACATTTGATCCAAGTTTTCAAAGTTTATATATTGCAAAATGTAAAAATAACTTCGCATGTCCTAATTTAGATGCAACTTGATTTTATTTTTTTGCAGTATATTTAAAAAGCAAAAAAAACTTCTGACCAACTGACCGAAGTTTTCAAATTCATGAATGCAAAATAAAAATTTAACTTCCATTTAATGTAAAATAGAAAATCAATATTGTGTTGTATAATATTAAAATTGACCATTATTTAATTTATTTACAGTAAATTTACAGTCATAAAAAAAAAACAACAAAAAAATACAACCGACTGACTAAGTTTTTTAAGTTTTTCAGATTCCATGTGTTACAAATCAAAAATCCACTTTGTGTGAACATTATTTTTATTAATTCACATTAAATTTAAAAAAAAATAAAAAAAAATAAAAATAAAAAAAAATAAAAATTTGACAAACTGATGAAGTTTTCAGATTTCCATCTAATGCAAAACAAAAAATCAACTTCATGTGGCCTAATATCTAATGTAAATATTATTTTATTAATTTATTGCAAAATAAAAAAAATAAAAAATAAAAAAAAAGAAAAACAAATCCAATAACTAACTAAAGGTATAACTTCGCAAGGCTTAATATTAGATTACAGTAAAAAAAAAAAATAAAACAATCCAACTGACCAAAATTTTTAGTTCCCATGTAATACAAAACGAAAAATCAACTTCACGAGGTCTAATATTAGATTACAGCAAATTAAAAAAAAAATAAAAAAAGGAGAAAACCAAATCTGACTGACTAACCAAAGTTTTTAGTTACTGTGCAATGCAAAACAAAAAATCAACTTTGCAAGACCTAATATTAAATTAAAGCAAATGAAAAAAAAGAAAAAAAAACAAAACTGACTGACTGACCTAAGTTATCAGTTTCCATATCATGCAAAACAAAAATCAAATTCATGCGACCTAATATTAGATTACATCAAATTAAAAAAAATAAAAAAAAGAAGGAAACCAATTCCAACTGATTGACTGAAGTTATCAGTCCACATAATGCAAACTGAAAAATCAACTTTGCGGTCTAATATTAGATTACAGCAAATTAAAAAAAAAAGAAAAGAAAACAAATCCGACTGACTAACTGAAGTTATAAAGTTATCAGTTCCTACACATTTTTCTGAAACATAATTGTTTGAGCAAACATAATTAAACTTCGTTCTCACCCTAGTTTCAAATAGATAATTATTATGGTTAATAATGTATATATTCTCCTGAAACACAATTGTTAAGCAAACAGAATTAGTCTTCATACTCACCCAGGTGACTTTATCTAACGGATAAATAACTACAGTTAATAATACATATATTCTCCTGAAGCATGATCATTAAAACAAACAGAATTAAATTTTGTACTCACTCTAGTGACTTCATCAAATGAATAAAAGATTACAGTTAATAATATATACATGATTGTCAAAGCGAACTGAATTAAAGTTTGTACTCATCAAATGATATCATACTTTTTCTGGTAATTTCATCGAACAGATAATAATTACGATTAATAATACATACATTTTTCTGAAACATGACTGTTTAAGCAAACAGAATTAAATTTGTATTCACCTAGTGATTTCATCAAATAGATAAATAATTGTCGCAGCTGATGTTGAAATTTGGAGTCTCGATTTGAAACTATAAGCTTTGCAAAAATTTACATATACCTTTAAATATCAAATCTATCTCCAAATTTTACTCTAACCCTATAAGACAAAACTGAAAAAACATCTCCCCAAAATTTACATTTTCATATCAAAATAGATCAAAATGTTAGCATCAGCCATTTTCTTAATCAGCTATAACAAAGATTACTGTTAATAATATATACATTTTCCTGAAACACAATTATTAAACTTAACAGAATTAATCTTCATACTCACCCAGTGATTTCATCGAACAATAAATAATTACAGTTAATATTACACATATTCACCTGAAACACAATCATTTAAGCGAACAGAATTAACCTTGTACTCACCCTGTGATTTCATCGAACAGATAAATTACTACAGTTAATATTATATACATTTTCCTGAATAAAGTGAACAGAATTAAACTTTGTACTCACCCCAGTAGAGTGTCCAGAATACTGCAGTGCATAATTCTGCTCACACTAAAAAAATTTTTTACATAGTTCTTATAAGAAATACGTGTTTTAAATCATTTTCAAAATTAAATTACAATGTAAAAAAAATATTTTTAGAGTGAGCAGACATTGAACAAATAAATAATTATAGTTAATACTACATAGCATGGTGGACAATCATTATTATACAAACCTTCCAGATTTAAAATTTGGGACTCAGAGCCAAGTTGTCCAATAAAAATCTAGGATCATCATTCACATGAAATCATTGGCCAATCACATTCATTATAATTGGTAATGTTCTTTAAAAATTTTGATTTCTATATCAAAGATATCTCGCAATCTAGTGACTAGAATTTAATAATTTTTATATTATTTAATTCGTCTCACTGAGACGAATCGAATATTATAAAAATTGTCAGATTCCAACTGTGGGTTCATAAAATATTATCAATAATCTAATCTCCAATTTTGCTTATATTTTTTTATTAAAAATGCTGTTTTCTTTACAAATTTATCTCTATTTATTCTAATTAATAAGATGTATTCTTTCAAATCATTTCTATATTGTATCTTAGAGTTACAATAGTTAAAATTTAATAAAATATAACTTAATAAAAACAATAATTCGTTGTAATATAATTTTTTATATTTTAAAGTATATAAAACATAGTTAACTTAACCTTTTACTCAGTTCTTTGCATAAACGTTATTTGAGATTGTTTTGTGCTTCTTTCACGAAGTACCAAATCCTAGTTACACACGTTTTTCTTATTTTAACACTGAAATGCCTTCGTGAACTCGAATTACAGGTTCAACTACCTTATATCTCTTATGAACTTCGCCTCTAATAAAACTTTTAAATATTGTGATTATTTTTGATTAATTTTAATAGAATATAGGTATTCGAAAGGTTTTTTGTTACTTTTTTTTAAATGTATTTAATTGGTAAGTTTTCGAAAAATCACAAGAATAAAAAGTACTTTAAAGCATATAAATAATTATAAAAAATTTTTTTATTAAATTGGCTAAGCCACTGTAGATCTTCACTGAATACAAGTTTGTCCACCATGCTATACTACATACATTTTTTTAAAACACATGATTGTTTAAGTGAACAGAATTAAACTTTGTTCTCACCACTATGAAAATGAATAAATTATTATAGTTAATAACACATACATTCTCCTAAATTACGATTGTTAAGCAAACAGAATTAGACTTCCTACTCATCCAAGTGATTTTATCAACGGATAAATGACTATGGTTAATAATGCATATATCCTCCTAAAGCACGATCATTAAAACGAACAGAATTAAATTTGAACTCACCCTGGTGACTCATCGAATGGATAAAATATTACAGTTAATAATATATACACGATTGACAAAGCAAACTGAATTAAACTTTGTACTTATCCCCTAGTGATTTATCATAATTCATATATTGAAAATCAACTTTGCGTGGCCTAATATTAGGTTACAATACAATAAATCAAAAAAAATCTAACTGACTGACTTAAGTTTATAGATCTTATGTAATGCAATACAAAAAATTAACTTCATATTCAATTAATTTATGGTATAGTAAATTAAAAAAAGTCTGACTAACTGACAGATGTAAAAAAAAATAGCTGACCAAAGTTTTCAGATCCCTTGCAATGCAAATAAAAATCAACTTTGTGTGGTCTAATATTAAATGCGAACAATATTCTATTAATTTAAGTAATTAAAAAATTCAGTTCAGTCTGACTGACCAAAGTTTCTAGATTTCATATAATGCAAAATGAAAAATCAACTTTGTGTGGCCTAATATTAGTTTACAGTAATTAAAAAAAAAAAAAAAGACTGACTGAATTTTTCAGATCCTATATAATGCAAATCTAAAAATTAACTTGTATGACCTAATATTAGATTCAAACATTATTCTATTAATTTAAGCAATTAAAAAAAATTAGACTAACTGACCGAAGTAATGCAAAATGAAAATCAACTTCATGTGGCCTTAGGGGACTTCCAGAAATTACGTAATATTTTTTTACTAATAAATTTCAAAATTTTACCCTACCCACCCACACCTGATACTCTATTAGCCAATTAAATTTTATATTTTTTAAAATTTATTCATATGTTTCAATTTATGAAATTGATAATAACTATTGCTCTACCAGACCAATTTAGATGATTTAACTACCAAAATGTTTGTCTCACTGAGACGATTCTAACAAGCTCAAAATCGTTAAAAATCTAATTACAAGGTCCCAAGATCGTTCAACTTTAGCGTAATTTTAATAGTGATTTTTTAGAATTACTAAGTAAATTTCTTTAATATTGAATAACTTTTGATCTACCAGCCTGTTTTGGATTATTTAACTACCAAAATGTTCGTCTCAGTGAGACGATTCTAAAAAGCTCAAAATCGTTAAAATCTAATCACAGGGTCCAAAGGTCGTTCAACTTTTGTGTAATTTTAATAGTGATTTTTTAGAGTTACTAAGTAAATTTCTTTAATATTGAATAACTTTTTATTCACTGGCCCGTTTTGGATGATTTAATTGCCAAAATGTTCATTTCAGTGAGATGATTCTAACAAGCCCAAAATCGCTAAATTCTAATTACAGATTTCAAGTTCAATAAAGATTTTTTTGTTTGTTTAATAATACAAATCTTTATCGATCTTGGAATCCTGTGATTGGAATTTAGCGATTTTGGGCTTGTTAGAATTGTCTTAATGAGATGAACATTTTGGTAGTTAAATTATCCAAAACGGGCCAGTGGATCAAAAGTTATTCAATATTAAAGAAATTTACTTAGTGATTCTAAAAAATTACTATTAAAATTACACAAAAGTTGAACGATCTTGGGACCCTGTGATTAGATTTTAACAATTTTGAGCTTGTTAGAATCGTCTCATTAAATGAACATTTTTGTAGTTAAATCATTTAAATTGGTTCAGTAGAACAATAGTTATTAATAATTTTATAATTTTATACTTTTGGCCAGAATTATAAAAATTTGACCAGAATTATAATTATAACCTGATATTTTCAGGACCCCACCCACCCACTAAAAAATTACATAATTTCTGGAAGCCCCCTTACAGTAAATTAAAAAAAAAAGAAAAAAGACTGACTGAATTTTTCAGATCCTATGTAATGCAAACCTAAAAATCAACTTTGTGTGGCCTATTATCAGTTTACAGTAAATTTAAGAAAAAAATCTGCTGACTGACAGAAGTTTTCAAATCTTATATAATATAAAATGAAAAATCAACTTTGTGTAGCCTGATATTAGATTACAATACAATAAATCAAAAAAAATCTGACTGACTGACATAAGTTTTTAGATCTTATACAGTCAGACCTCTCTATAGTCACACCCTATATAGTCACACCTCTATATAAGCACCCAATATTGTGCAACAGACTTAAAACATAGTAAAAAACCTCATTATAGTCACAAATCACCTATAATCACTATCACAAAAAAATTTGATTTTTTTATCAATTTTATTAATAAAAACCCTCATTATAATCACAAATTTTGACTAAATACAGGGGTCATTTAAAGCAGGGTGCAGTTATATGATTTTGACTTTTTAATTAAAGTTAGGGTAAGGGTTAGTCGGTGGTTAGGGTTAGGGTGGTATTATAGTAAAATTGCCTTCCCGACATTTTTTGTTAATTTCCCAAGGTAGGTTTTGACACTCGTTTCTTGTATTTTTGTATTTTTCACTTTTTTTCTTCTTTGTTTCTTCGTCGGGCTGATCCGGGTTGATCAAAACAAACAAGTTGATTGGTACCATATCACGTGACTGCACACTGCTTTAAACGACCCCTAAATATAGATTATAACATCTGATTGGCCAATATTCATTTTCATGTTTATTTAAAATATTCTATTAAAAATTCTTAAAGGTTCGACAACAAATAACTTTTGATGCAGTGGCCCGATTTGGATGTAACAACTACCAAAATGTTCGTCTCGATGAGACGATTCTAATAAGCCTAAAATCGTTAAAATCCAATCACACGATCCTGTGATCGTTAAGGATTTGTGTCACTTCACATATTTAAGAATTGATTAAATTTAATACCTAAATAAAAAATCTTTAATGATCTTAGCATTTTGTAACTAAATTTGGACGATTTTAGACTCTTTAGAATTGTCTCATTGAGTCAAACACTTGTTATTTTATCCAAATTGGACCACTGGATCAAAAGATTTTCATTATCAAACATTTTAAATTTTTTAATAGTATTTCAAATCTGCGCAAATATATTACTTATTGGCCTTTGGTCATGTGACCATGGCAAGGTATTTTATTTATAGTCACACCTCTATACAATCACCAAAATAGAGCGCGACCAACTTGTGATTATAGAGAGGTCTGACTGTATAATGCAACATGATAAATCAATTTCGTATTCTATTAAGAGTAGGCTTTCTCATGTGGTTTATATAACAAAGTTTGGGCAAAATATTGTCATGTGATTGGTCACGAGATTTTTATAACCAATCATATAATAGTATTTTGCCCAAATATTGTTACGCAAAACATGTGAGAAAGCCTACAATTAATTTACGGTACAGAAATTAAAAAAAATCTGACTGACTTACAGATGTAAAAACGAAAAATCAATTTTGCATGTCCTAAAACAATTGCAAAAGCGAATTTTATACTTGCCCTAGTAATTTATTATTTATACAAAACACAAATATCGCAATAATTACAGTTTTAAATAGAAATCATCACAGGATGACTAAAAATTTTTTCAAAATTCGATCACGTTTTTGGATACATCCAATAAAACAACCCAAAATTAATTGTATAATTGGTAAGCTCATTATTATTAACTGTTTGTTTTCCCACACAATGGTCATGTTTTCTGAAGTTGACCAAATAATAATATTTAATCGTAAGCTTAGCTCGTTGTCACTATTAACACAATGAAACGTATGAAAAATAAGTTTTCTCACAAATTAATCATGTTTTTTAGATGCAGCCAATAAAAACAACACAAAATTATGTTATGTAGATAGATAAAATTGGTAAGTTTAATTCTGTTAGCATTAACCGATTGTAAAAATAAGTTTTCTAGACAACAGTCACGTTTTCTGAAGTTGACCAAATAATATAATATTTAATCATAAGCTTAGCACGTCGTCACTATTAACACAATGAAACACTAATAAAACATATGAAAAATAAGTTTTCCCACAACTTGATCATGTTTTTACAAATGCGGTGTGAAGGGCTCCCAGAAGTTTTTTTTTATTTTTTATTATTCCTATTATTTTTAGTTAGTATTATTCGAATGAATGTATTTACTTTACTCTTAAAGATATATCATAGAAAATAGAACGTACCTTATTAGTATAGTTGTCGACCAAATCTGACAGATTTGACAGATTAGACAGTTCGGTCAGATAAGTCAGATTAGTACGATCTGGCAGATCTGTCTTATATGCCAGATCGATCTGAACTGACAGATCTGAACAATGTAAATGCTTAGTTCAACTTGTCTCATCCATAGAGATGTAAAAAGTATAAAAGCAATGTTTTTGTCGCCTCAAAATAAAAGACAACTCAAGTTGAGTTTAATACTTCGAAATCATAATAGTAGAGGTAGTAGCTCCAGTAGTTAATTACTTATCTTTAAATTTTGTCCCTAGTCCTTCGTATAAAATCTACTTTTCGTTGTCTCGGTTACTATTGTAAAGACCTTGTTGTCCGTTTGTTAAGAATTAACCTTCGTAATTAGAGTAGAAGCGTTAAGTTCCCTCTCGTCATTAATACCTGATTTAAAAACTGTTATTATTAGTCTTCGTTCCTGAAACTATTTCCAAAAGTCTCAAACAGTCGTAAAGAAAGAGAAAGTAAAAGAATATAAGTTATAGAACTTACCCTTATATATAAAACACCCCTTGATTCCATTGTTATGTCAATTATATAACAATACTCGACCTCCGTGATTTGCTATTTTTGAATAACTATCGATTCTCGTGACTTAGTACAAATCGAATCCCGTGACTGTTGTTAATCTCCGATCGCAGCCAGCAGCCATCGGAATTCAATGATTGACAAATTTTCCCGTGACATCGTGAGTGAAATCCTGCTTCAAATCCAATCTTAGAATCCCATAATCTATACAAGAGAAAGACTTAAGCAAATTAGTATTGAACAAATACTCAATACAAGAACCGTAAGAAGAGTTAGATACTTATCTTAACCTCCAGCTACAAGACTCAACGAACCCTGGTTACTCAGACCAAGTTTACCCACGCCTCAATCGAAGCCTTGCCAATATTAGGGTTTAGATAGAGTAGTTTAGTTAATTGTAGTTAGTGTTAGTAGTGTAGAGTAGTAATATAAAAGAAAAGTGTCGATTCCGCAATTCTCAGTGGCCAATAAAAACAACCTAAAATAATGACATGTAGATAGATAAAATCGGTAAGTTTAATTCTGTCGTCATTATTAACCGGTTGTAAAAATAAGGTTTCCTACACAACAGTCATGTTTTCTAAAGTTGACCAAATAATAATATTTAAATGTAAGCTTAGCTGTCACGGGGTTAAGCGATACTACTGTTTTAGCACTGAAATCTAACTAGATATGAATATAGAACACTCACTTGTTATCAATGTTTTGTATTATCTATATTTTTGAATTATTTACAAAGACTATTAAGATGAGAATCAGAGCTGCTTTCTCTTGCGCTCAATATGACTTATTTATACCCCTACATACTATACAATTACATTGCATAATTATTAATAAAGAATGACGCTATACTATAATTCATGTCATTTTATACTTTAAGCTTTGTCTACATTGTCATTGTTAATATCATATGACTAATTTTAGCTTTTGTCGATCCTGCATTACGACATACGATGTGACATTAGCCATCATCACGATTAACACAATGAAACATACGAAAAAATAAGTTTTCCCACACATTACGGTCGAATTTGTTTTAGGTATATAGATTACATCAAAATGACATAAGTGCACATGCCATGAGCTATCCAATCAAATTACGAATAAAAGACCAATCAGCGTGCAGGATTGAAATCCGATTTCTTTATTGTAGTTTCTAAATACTAACTCAACCATCAAATATAGCTATTAATAGGAAAGAAGAAATCTATTTTTAGATACAGTTAAAAGTTTTAAAAAAATCATGCTAAGTCATGTTTTTACATCTTTACTAGCAGAATTAATCGAACTCAAAATGTTATGAGTAGAGACTGCAATGATCATTGTTGTGATCAAAAATGTAAAAATGTGACTTAACGTGGCTTTCTTAAAAACCTATGGACCTAAAAATATATTTCTCTCTTTTCTATTGAAAAAGTTATATAACAGAATTTTTTGCATTAAATAATGATGATAATTCTAATGCAATCAACTTAACCTTAGCCATATACATTGGTATTCAAATTTAATTTCATATTGTGTATTTTTAATGATAATAATATTTAAAAAAAAAACAAATAAGATGGGTTGCATGAATATGCAACTTATTACACTAGTTTTTAGATTATTGCCTAAATTCGAAGGTCATATCTCCAAGTCTCAAGGCTAAGTTTAATGTCTTGCCACCATTAGAACAATAAAGATCCAAAGAATCTATTTACTTAGTTATATAAAGGAGATTAGCCTAGTTCAAAAGCTTTGTGGATCACTTTTTTAGAATTTTATTGCTAAAAATTTTTTTTTTTAAAAATAAATAAAAACCTGGGTGGCCGGGTCAACATTTTTATTTTATGTAATGAAAATCAAGAAATTAACTTTGTGAAAGTTCAAACAATAACGTTCCTGCACGACTATACGGTAGTTGCTAATAAAAAAAAAGACATGCATCAATTATAAATTTTAATGTTACATGAACTAAAAATATTAATTTGGTGGCCTGATATTATTAAGGATTTAATGTCTAAAAATGTATGTACGTGAGTTCATCAATCAAAACCAAGAGTAAGTAAGACTCGTATCAATTTTGTTTGAATAATTAAATAAAAATTTCATTAAATAAACTAATTCAATCGCTTTTTTTTTTTTTGATATATTATTTGTGATAGTGAGTTGAGTCTCGAAATGCCAATAATATGATGAATTTTTAAGAAAGCGAAAATTATTAATAAAAAAATGTATATAATCATATTATTATTTAAAGAAAGTATTGTCATATAAAATAAATATACATTAAGTTCGGAAATAAAAGAAGGTTAACCATCTTTCAATGTCTAAAACACCCGTTCTACACCTCACCAAAACATCATTTTTGTGAACGGCTAGTTCGTAGGTAGTACTATGGTCGCCAAATACATGATCCTAGAAATCAAAATTTAAAATTAGCATCAATAAAAATAAAATTAATGTGAATTAATTAAATTTTACCTGAGGTGAATTTATGACAGTCACGGCATCATTAAAACATTTAAGTCTAGTTAAGACATATTCTGTAAAAGTTTTAACTGGGTTAGAAATTATTTATATACAGATAAAATATATTCATACACATACCATCATCAGCTTCTTTAGTTCCATTCCATGAAACTCCTACAATAATTTTAGATGAATTAACTTTATTGACGGTAAATGTTGTGGGTACTACTTGTTTTACTTCTACATAAGTCGAAGAAGTGACAAGAAGAAGAGAAAAGAAAAGTGCAATAATGAATATAGATTGGCAATTCATATTCATAAATTAATTCAGATTTATCCTTTGTTTTTAATGAGGAGAACGGTAGAACAAAGTGTTTATATAAGAAAGGTCTTCTAAATGTCTAGACGTCCAGACAATCACATAGAACTTCATATGGATTTCACAGCATGATTACCCGATTATCATTTAGGAATACACAGAAAATATAGTATGAAAATTATATTCAGTATGAAGTATTAAAGAATGAACTTAAAATTCTTTAATATTTTTCCAGCGATGATAAACGCATTATAGTAATTTGTTTTATGGAATAAGAAATTGACTAATTACACCTGAAACTTTGATATATCATTGATAAAATAGTATTCGGAAATGAAAATTTTTACTTATAATAAAGCAATCCTAATATTTTATACAAGGATATTGACTTAAATATTTTTAATTCTTATGATTTTGTTAATTTTCATAATCGATCGACCCTTTTACATTTATACGCAATTTTCATAATCAGCTTTTTTTAGGAGTAAATTGAAATATATGGGTTGAATGAAAAAAAACACGAGTTTTTAAACGAGCTTCGTCACCAAATTCTTTTTTGAAGAAAATAAATCATAAAATAATATTAAAATTATAAAATCATATGTAGTGATACGGGTTTGATCCCAAAGGCTTGGCTGACCGGCCACAAAATTACTCAGGACGGTCGACCGGGCCGACCATATTATTAAAAAATTTTTAGCCAATCCAAAAACATCAAAAACTCCTATAACATGATCTCCTAACGACAATTTCGTTAATTTCAATAATTTTACTGAACAATTTACCGTATCTCAAAAAATTCTCGACAACCATGCTCACCATGCTCATGTGTTTATGTTGGTTGACTGTCTATCATGCCGAAATTTTCCGATATTACACAATCTTTTATTTGATTCTGACTTAAGGCTGGCCGAATCTATGATTAATTCCATCCTAATTCGACAACGTGCCCAAAAGTCCTGGCTACTTAAATAAATGATCTTAGTAACTTACCATTTGGCAATTATCAGTAGTTTAGTCAACTGTGGTCAAGTCATTGAAATTATTTAGCGGCCCGACAAAAAATAAAAATAATTAGCCGGTCAGAAAAGACTCCTATTCGGCCATTGAACCAAGAAGATTAATTTGGATTAGTTTATTGATGGTTGGTTTACTGACTATCGTGTTTCTAGTAAATTAAAGCGGATAAAATATAAAAGGATTGATTTAAATCCTAGTCGGCCTGCCCAAAGCGTAGGTCGACCCTCGGCCACCCGGCCGATGTGCCGGGTCATCTCGTATAACTAGTCATATACTGTATAACTGTCGTGTTTCAATTTAATAAGAATTCTAAGCATCTGGATTTTTTTTGTGGCAAGAATTTTCAAGAAAGTAATTGAAATTCTTGGTGCTTATCACATGTATATATTATGATTGAGAAATAAATCACAAATATAATTCTGTATATTCGATTTTCAGGATCAACTGATCATATGGGGTTTCAATAGAAACAGCCCATTTTTAAATATTTTTGAAACTTTTTTTTTTGAATACATTCAATAAAAAAGGTTTGTGATATGTATGTGTAGATCATTACTTAAAATGATTTACACGAAATTTTGTTTAGGCTATTTATGTTCATTCTATTAAATTTTGCAATTGCTATACGTGGTATTTCTTATATAAGCGCCTTTATTTGGATTTTTTTCTTCAAAACTAAATTAAAATATCAAATCAATAATGAATTCTCGCAGCCAGTCTGTCTTAATCTTTATTATTGCATTTCTTCTTTTCATTGACTCCTCGTATACTGCCCAGGATGTCAACATTGCTAAACGTATTATACCCCAGCTACTCAAAGTCAAAAAAGCTGGGGAACATAAAATGATTCTTGAAGTTAGATGGGATGGAACTGGAATAAAAAATAATGGTATGATATGCAATCAAGGAATAATTTCTGCATTCTATTTAATTAAATGAAAGAATTTTTCTTTTAGAGAAAGTCATAACAAAACTTCATGGATGTACTCCTGATGGGACTTTGAGTTTCAGAAGAGATAAAAAGGTAAATTGGATGGATTACTTTTATTTATACTTATATATATTTAAATAAATTTATCTTGCTTTCAGAAACATAAATTTAGTGACCGTAAAACCAATTATGAATTAGCCGTTCATAAGAAGAAAATTTCGGTACAATGTCTTTTGGAATTTACTGGTGACCTCCAAACAAATGTAACTTTTGGATTTCAATCATAATTTAAATTATCAATATCATACTGTAATGTTACTGTTTTAATAAAACCTTTATAATAATCTTTTTGTATATGCAATCTTTAATCAAATAATAAAATATAACAAGTTTATAATTGTAATACCCGCGAATATATCTTATTAAATCACTTTTTCTTACACAACTCGCTTACTGTAATATGTATCATTCGGAGACAATATGGTCTGAACTATATGGTAATAATTTGAATAAAATTAATTTAAATAAAATTAATGTGATTAGAATATTAATCATGTAACGGGTACTAAATATATTAATATTATTTTATTATTATAATATTATCCCGTCATGAGTTCCCTGTACATTTTTACCAATCATTTTGCTAATGTGATGAGAAAATAGTGTATACTTAGGATGCAAATATGTCGGATCCAGTAAATCGTTTCGGGGCTGTGGTGGAGATTTTTTGATAATCAACGATGATAAGATTGAATTGATGAATGATATAATGAGTAATATATCGTAGTATGAGATCATGCAGGGTAATTAATTAGAAATAAGCTAGTTCTCTTGCTGAGATAAAAGATAGTTTATAAAAAGTGTTAAAAGTATGGATCAGAGACGAATTCGAAATTTATAGATTTATTTAATTATCGCTGAAAGATAGTGATACGGGCTGACCAGTGGCTGACCCCGGTAGATCACCGGCCATAAGAGGACCCATCGGGCCCTCTTATAACCACTTCCTATTCGCATATAGTAGATCCACTATGCATCACATGCACTCTTCCTACTATTTGTAATATTTGTAATTTATGTAACATTATATGAGTGCTTATGATGTGCTGATCATTATATCGACTATTTAAATGCATCTCCGTGTAATTTTTTAGCCATTGAAATCTTGCACAAGTATCGTGATGTAATTCTGACTATTTTCATATTGAGAAGATCAAATTATAAGACTACTTTGCATTTTTGGTTGACTGAAAGTTTTTTAACAATATGATCGGCCCGGTCGACCGGGCCGATTAATTTCCGCAGTCGGGTTGGCACGAGACTTTGGCATCGGTCCGTATCACTACTGAGAATTCAGCGTTTTATCATTTACCGAAACGTAATGGAACAAAGTGTAATGTTAAATTCGAACTTAGTGTACGTCCACAAAATCTTGATTCTTATTGTCGTAACTAGTTATATGACAATGCGCATGTCATGTTCACGTGCATAATGCACATGATTTTTTAATGTACTTTTAATGCCGGCTAGAGTTGACAAGGGAGTATTTTCGGACGATTTGAAGACAGCAATGTGAGACTAATCCAAAAAATCGATATGGTTGCTTATGTTCGAAAATAATATTATCTAAGTAACATAAAATTTAACCAATAAAGTTGTTATACTTAATATTTGAAGATTGAGAATTTTTGTATTTATTTTCAGAAATTTAGGGTGGTCTGAAAAACAACTTTAATGCTGGTAAGATATAATGCAGTAATGCTGGTAGTTTATCTTAAATATTGATTTTAGCAATATATTTCTAAGTAAAATATTAATTTTAGATTTGTTTTATCAACTTTGTTAAGAAAATTTTTTAAATATATTAAAGCTATTAAGTGAAATAAAAGTTTAAAGAATATATATTAAAATTTTACTATATAATTTTTTTAAAAATTTTTTTAATTTTATATGTTTTTGTCTATAAAAAATATTTACTTCTAATATAAGTCTTAATTTTTACAAGTAAATCACTTAAAGTGCAATAATGAAAGTTGTAATCCTTTATAAACTACAATATTGTATTAGAAACTAAATGTTTAAAACCAATATTTAAAGAATTCACCAAGATATAGTCAATTATTTTTTGGTTAAAAATTTCTTTAAAATTTATTGGGTATGCATCAAGCTTTTTTACCTAAATTTAGTATACATAAAAAAAATTATTTTAAATTAAATATATAACCAAATTGATTTAAATTGTTAAAATATATTTGAATATTAGAACTATTTTTTTGTATAATTTTAGCAATATTTAATAATAAACATTTTATACAGATTATTCTTAAACCTTTGTGGCATTTTTCTAAAATTTTGCTGTGCTAAATTTAGTACTGCTTAAAAAAATCATACTGTATAAAATATATAATAAAATTAATAAAATACTAAATTTTTAGATTGTTTTGAATCTATTTTGATCTTGATATAGTTAAAAAAATAAATAATAATTTTTAAATAGTTTAAATAAACCTGTTTTAAAGTAATACATGCTTAAAAATGGTTATATTTTCTGTATATTTATAGTAAAACAGGACTAGGAAAACTATATAAGGTCCTTGCTAAAAATCCAAAATACATATTTATGTGATGCACATATGATTGGCTATTTGGCTATTTATTCACGTGAACCTATTCCAAATACAGTAATAACCCAAAAAAAAGCTTCATAAGTAAATTACTATTTTTGTGAATTAACACGTGACTTTTATTAGCAGTAACATTTATATAATTTAAAGTACTTTTGAATTATAGTGCAGCAGGAACTTTATATATAGTTTTCCTAGTCCTAGTAAAACATAGTAAAAACATAGTAAAAATTTAGTAAAATTAAATTACTTATAACTTTTTATCCACTAAACCAATTTTATGATTTTACTATTATTTGAACTAGAAAAATTAGCTTTATAACTTTTATTAAGCAATTTAAAAAATTTTATTAAATAGAAATTTTGCTATTTATAATTTAGTATTTTTTTTTGCACTTTTAGTAGCAAACAAATTTTTAAAAATATTAAAAACTTTAAATAAATTATCTAATTTTTAAATATACTAAAATAATCTATAAATATAGAATTATATATTAGATAAATTTAATTTAAAGTTAATAGGTATTCGTAAGCTTTTTGTACTAAATATAGTACAGTTAAAAAAATTATTTTACAACAATAAAAAATAATTTTTACTTAAAACTTTGCTAAAATATACTTTAATACTAATATTTTTTTTATTCAAAATTTTAGTATAAGTTATATATAAAAATTTTGTATAAATTAATTTTAACCAAAACTTATATTTTGCCAAATTTGCTGTACTAAAGTTAGTACAGTGAAAAAAATAATTAAAAATACAAATTTATAATATAATAATAAAAATAATAAAAATATAAATTATTTTTAATCTATATTTGATATTAAAAGTATAAAAGAAAATTATTAAAATAACATTACTAGATTTTTATAAGGTGATACAAATCCAAAAATGGTTAAATTTACTTATAAATTTATAGTAAATTAATAGTAAACTAATAGTAAATTTATAGTAAATTCAATTTAAGAGAGTAAAAATAAATTAATATTAAAAAATTTTACTAAGCCAATATAGATTAAATTTTAACCAGTTATAAAGCTAGCTTTTCT
>QKWP01000162.1:176858-218358 GCA_003550325.1 Gigaspora rosea | reverse complement strand
TTTTTTTTTTATATATTTTTTATTTCTATTTTTTTAATTATTTTTTATCATTTTTTTCTTTTAAAATTTTTTTATTATTTTATTTTAAATTTTTTTATTATTATTAATTAATTTATTATTAAGAATATTTTATTAAAATTTGATATTTACCAGTGATGATCAACCAGATATTTAAATAGATAAGTTTTTTTCCTTTTATTTTTTAATTAACTTTTTTTATTTTTTTGATATTTTTTTTTATTATTTCTTTTTGTTATTTTATATTTATTATTTTTTTTATTTATTCATTTGTATTTTTTTATTATTATTAAATATATATGTATTCATTTTTTTTATTTATTTATATAATATTTATTTTTATATATAAAATTATATTTATTATTTTATTTTTACTGAAATAACTAGTAATAATAATCAACCCAGATATAAATAATAAGATCTTTTTTTTTGTCTTTATTCTTTTTTTTTTTACCAGAACTAATATTTAGATTTGATTTTTTTTCGGTTGTTGGTAGTTTTGTTCATTTTGCTGTTTCTGAAGATACTATTGTTACCTCCATTCTTGGAATTTTTTTTCATCATTATTACTAGTGTCAGTTTTTGGAGTTGACATTTCAAAGTTTCACTGTTACAGGTATGTTGTTTAATCCATAGCTAGTGTTTTCGCTTGTCTGTGCCATGGTTAACTTATTTTTTTTGGATAACTATCATTGTTCTGTGTCATCACTTTTCATGTTATCCTTTTTGGTGTTGTTATTTTCAGTGTTATTGTTTTGGGTTAGCTTTTAATAGTAGAGGTCTGACCTGGTCAAAGAATAAGTATTTGAATATTTATTTGTTCAATATTTTTTTATTCGAATATTGTTCAAAAATTTTGAAAATATTCAATGAATATTCACTGAATATTCATTGAATATTAAATATATTTCAATTTTAAAAAATTATATATATCTCACGTAAATTAGCCAATAAAATTGCAAATAAATTATTAAAAAATAAAATAAAATTATAAAATTATATATATACATATTATATATATTCAATGAATATTCAATGAATATATTCAGTAAAATTTTAAATATTCGAATATTCTTCAGTGAAAAATTATATATTCGAATATTCAAATATTCAGTGAATATTCAGTGAATAGTATTCATCGAGTCAGACCTCTATTCATTAGTATGATGCTGTCAATTTCAATGGGCTTTGTGGTGTTTTTGTTTTTGTTTAGCGTCTATTGTTTACTAACCAATTTACATTTTTTTAGTTAACCAGTGCTGTTTTGGAGTCTTCGCTATTGTGCCATTATTTTTGGAGTTGTCGTTTTTGGTGAAATGTCTTCACATAGAATCAGTTTTCGTTGGTGTATTGCTTTCGATTTTTGTAGGTCTTCATTTTTTAGTCATGTTGTGTTTTACTAACCAGCCTTTCTATTTAGATAGCTGTTTCTGGTGAAGTCACGATTAATCGAATTAGTCTTCGTGGTGTAATACTGTTGATTTCAGTGGGTTTCATAGCTTATTATTGGTGTTAGTAGAGTTTGCTTGTATGAGTCGTCATTTTGGATAGAATTTAAGTGCCATTTCTGGAGCTTGCTTATATTCTTTTGTGGTGTCATTTTTGATGTTTCTCAGAGTTTACTTACTTGAGGTCCAGTTTTATAGTGTCGACTTTGGTGTCATTTTGTGGTTCGCTTCTGAGTTCTTAATATTGTGTTACTATATGATGGTAGCTAATAGTTAGAGTTATGCTAATATAATAGAATTAGCTAGTTGTTTTAAGGTAGTTAATGGTTAGGGTTATGGTTAGAGTAATATAATAGCTTTATAATTATTGTATTTTGTTAGGGTTAGTTAACAGTATTATAATTATTATTAATAAAATAAAAATAATTAGAAATTTATAAAAATATAGAAAATTTCTGATATATTAGTACTTGGTATATAAAATTTTTTTAATAATAATAAAAAGGAGGAATGTATTTGTCACCCCCTGTGACATGAATATTTGTCACGGGTTTATTTATAACTCAAAACTTTACTAAGATAATACCTATTGCACTTCTAACAAAAAATGACCCACTCGCAATTCTGTATTAATTATAACCCTAATCCTAATAGTCTTGACCCTGACCCTAACCCTAACTTTATTTAATATTATTATCGCCTTATTGGCCGTGACAAATATTCATGTCGCAGGGGGTGACAAGTGCATTTTTTCTAATAAAAAACATATATGTATGTATATTATATAATATATATATAGTAGTTATGAAATCATGGTATATTAAATCTGCAGAAATCTGCGAAAATTTTTAAAAATATACAATTCTGCAGAATTTTTTCTTTGCCAACCAACAGCAGGATCGCAGTTCTTCACAAATTTTTAGTAATTGATTTTTTAAAATCTGCACAATAATGATGTCTGTGCAGAAACTTAAATTTGCGCAGAAAATAAAAATAATTTCTTCAATAATTGCCAGCAGGGTCGCAAATTTGCATTAATTTTTGATAATCATTTTTTTAAAATCTGCACAGATCTGCACTATAAAAACTTTCCTGATAAAGCTCATATCCTCTAGTCCCTTTCTTTTATTAGGTTGGTACAACTTGCCTTTTTCCATTATTATCTTGACCTGGGATTCCTTATTTTAACAAGTTTACTTGTTAGATTTTCTTTTTCTGTATTACTTGACTTTGTAGCTATGTTTTGCAACTAACTTATTTATTTGTTGTAGTTATGTGTTGCAAACAAAGCATACTTTCATAGATCTATTTTTCTGTTTATAGCCCTAGTACAGGTTTTGTTTCCTAGTTGAACTTGAACTGGCATCCTTGCAAACATGACCCCAGAGTACTAGGTCTCTATAGATCATTTTTAATAGTAATCCATTGTAATTATATAAAATTAGATAATTAACCAATCAGGATTGTAAACTCATAGATTCAACCAATTAGAATTAACAATTATTGTGCAATTTAAAGAAATTTTGTTTATCTAATTTTTTTTACCAATATATAATGATAGTTTTTTTTAAAATAATATAGAGTTTAAATTTTACTATAATAACAAATATGAGACTTCAAATTATATACCACAAAATTTTGGGAATATTGGATATAATTCTAAAAAGTTTATTATAAGTATATTTTTGCTTTTTATATAAAAAATTGCTGTACTGTATAAACTATATAAAAATTAATTTATATTTACTCTATCCTTACATTTTACATTTTTGTATATTTTTTTGCAATATTGTGCAATATTGTGCAATATTTTGCAAATTTAGTATAATTATATTTCATATTATTTTGCAATATTTTTAAAATATTTTGCAACAATTTTCAATAAACTTTTTTGAAAAATTTCATGTTAATTGAAAATATTTTAGATCACATATTTTTTAAAGATTTGGCATATATTTTTTGCTAATGATACTTTAATTATCTTAATAATAAACAGAATAAATTCTAAATTTTAAAGCTTCATTATAATAAATTTATTTTAATTACTATACTAGCATATAGACAAATATTATAATTGGATTATTATATACTAATATTTGTAATTTAATAACTTTATAAACTGGATATTTATTGTAGCAGCTTATACTAAAATTGGCTTATGCTAAAAATTTATTTTATTATGAAATTATAAAATTTTAGAGAGGTATTTTTTTTATAGTTTGATTAGAGTTTAGGATTAGTGTTATTAATAAAAAAGTATATGTGAATTTTAGTAGGTATTATAAATTTAATAGAGACCCAGATTTAGCATAAGCCAATTTCAGCATAAGCCACTACATTTATAGAAATGACAAAAAAAAATTTAAATTTATATACTTTTATTAGAATATTTTACAAACTAACAATATTTTTTAGAACAATAAAATTTATAAGCAAACTATAATTATAAAATCTCAAAATCTGATTGGTTGGCTTATTGCCACCTTTTGCTGTAATGGGTCTCACATATACTGACAAAATTAGATGACATACTGCTAGCACTCTGCTTTTTTTGATAGTAATTATTGTGTTTGTGTTTGTGTATTTTTGAATTATTGTAATTTTTACTATTAGTTATTGTAAAATTCTTTTACAAAACTTGCTTATTATTCTAGTAACACATATTATATAGTTAGTTTGAGTTAATTTTTATCAGAATTATTATGAATTCTATTATAAATACTATAAATAAATTTATTATATAACTTATTCATTATTCTAGTGATTTCTAGTATATTGTTAAGGCTAAACAAGTTTACAATAAATTAGTTTCTGTCATGAGCTATGTAAAATTGTTAAAATTTTTTAATCATGCAAAATTTTACTATTGTATTTTTTTTATTGATTATACAATTTTTTTATTTAAATTTGTAAAGCAGTTTTTTTCAATATAACTGTAATTTATGGAATCTTTATGAAATTTTATAAATAAGACATCATTTTTTATTTATGCAAATAAATGATTTGATATAATTAAATTTATTAATGTTATATAATTTTTATCTCTTGGTTATATATGTATATATTTTTTATTTAATAATTTAACTTGAGCTATGTATTAATATAGAATAAATGAGAAAAATTTTTAGATTATTACAGTTTAACTATTTTATTTATAATAATTTTTTATAATTTTATCTTTTTAATTTTTACTGATTGAGAAATAAAGTACACCATTTCAAAATTTAAGAATGACTTAGGTCATTTGAAAATCGATCTAACTTGTGAAATGATGCAGAACATATGCACTTAGAAAGGTTCAACCTTTTTCAGCATTATGGTATTACAATGTGTAAACTAAATAAAGTTATATTAGAGTAATATAGTATGTACTATCGAAAAGAGTCTTAATTGCTGAAAGAGGAAATAGATACTTTTTTCTCTAAGTTTATTATTTTATTATTATTGTTATGTCCTTAGTATGAAACTTTTGAAAAGTAACATTGAGTTGTGGTTTCTATGTGCAGAAGTAGTAATGGGCAACTTCCGATTTTTTAAAATTTTCGCGTGGGATGCAGGATCCTGCATGGGATCCGCACGGGATTCACGGGATCGAGTAGAGTTTCTGAAATTTTCATGATTAATAAATATATATAAAATCGTTATTAGGAATGTAATTTCTCGTTAAAATAATAATCATTTCTTATAAATCTTACTGCATTTTATTACAAATATAATGCTTATATAGATTTTGCCTGCTTTTAAAATATTTGAATTTTATAATTATTAAATTTATCAATTCAACTTTGTCTTACTGTATTACCGCAAAATAGCGCACACCTGCGTGGTATTTCGAGTACGCACATGTGCGCTATTTCAAAGCAACATCAATTTTTTTCACTTGTTATACATTTGTTTATATGGTATACTACTGGTATGCTACTACAGTGAAATCTCTCTAGATGCAAGCTCTCGGTGCCAAATTTTAACAACATGCACTTAGAGAACAATACGAAAATGTGCATTTATAGAGGCCATGTATATGTTTGAGCCAGAATTTGAGTGTGCATTTAGAGAGGCGTGTACTTATAAAGGGTGCACTTAGAGGTTTCACTGTATATAAAGTGCGCACTATTTCGGGACGCGCATGGGCGTTATTTTGAAGCCAAGTATACTCGCCCATGTGTGTTATTCCGCGGTAATACGGTAATTTATCAATTTGTTTTTTAAAATATTATTATATTTAAAATTATAATGGTAACAAAGCGATCAAATCATATAAGCTTATAAAAATTTATAATAATTAAGTGCATAACCAGGTATAAATGTGCTAAAATTTATAAACAATAAGGTTATATATACAAAAATTCATAAACGACTCATAAAAAACAATCAGCCTTATAATTTCTGATCAAATAAACACTTTTATATTCAATAATAATCAATAATAGATTCCCACTTTATTAATAATGACAATTTAAAAAATATATTTCTATACAGTTTGCGCATTATCTTTGTACGTACGTACGTACGTATATATGTGGAATGAGAAAACAAATCAAAAATTAATAAGTGCATAGTATTTTTATTTACATCAAATACTAATTAGGAATTGGCCCACTTATGCCGGATAATTTTTAATGCGGGCCGGATGATATGCTAACGCGCAGGCCAGACAATCTTATGGTGAACGAAGTCACGGGGCAGCCATTTGTCACGAGACCATGGGCCGGGGCCATGACGTAGAGCAAAGAGGGGTATTGAGGAATCAGGTGAGTATGAGGTATTGTGTGGGAATTATTGATGTGGTTGAGTAAGTACTGTATGCGGTATTGGTGACAGAGTTTATGAAGCGTGGGAGTTGGGTAAGAGAGAGATTTTTCGTGGGAGATTATACAGTTGAGTTGAGTAAGGATGAGGTCATAGGAGATAGTTATTTAAGGAAAAGGAGTAAGAATTGGTTCTCCATCTTTTGTTTTTGCTGCTGAGCTCGACACAAGTCTAGCTTTGTCGTTAGTATCCGCCCACCCACCACGGAGAGCAGGTTTTGGTGGTAAACAGAATGGTCGATAGCCCGGAGTGCTATCTCGGATAACGCGTCGATAGCCCGACTATACAGCTCAGATTTAAGACCTGTTTAGCGATACTAGAGATGACTGAGGGACCACGTGAGCAACGAGGCAAGATCCCATATGTGTATTTCATAGTTGTGGGGATATGGGTCGAGTGACAAATATTAAAAATCCCGCGCTGGAGTTTTTAAATCGCGCACATCCCGCGCGTTGCCCATCACTAGGCAGCAGCAACTTTATTTTTAATTGATGCTGTGCAGATTGCAGATCAACAATTGTATATCTTCCCCAGAATCGCCACTGTAATGCTCGAAATTGGGAGAGAGATAAATGGGCTTGTGCAAATTAGCTTTGAGCGTTGCATAGGTAATGCGGGACGAATGTTTAATTAAGGGATTCGGGTTTAATGATAATTGGGAATTAAGGAAAGTATGGTCATTAAAGAACATGTTGTTTATGCATTAATCCATGCATTCTATTCATTATCCGCCCACTTTATTAAACCATCGCAATATTTATTTTCCCACTCTATGCCCGATTTAGTTATTATACATTATTAATTGAAAATGAGGTAATGATTATATGACAAATCATTACAACATATGTAGTCATAAAATGTTCTCACCATGCGATTATGACAAACTTTTTATGCGCTACCAAAAATTCCTGTGGCACTACCGCGATCATGTAACACAAACAAAATTCTTTGTGTTCGTTTATGTTAGGGTTATAAAGAAGCAGATATATAGTAAAATTGCTCAAGGAATTTTTTT
Organism: Gigaspora rosea; assembly: GCA_003550325.1. Lineage (NCBI taxonomy): Eukaryota > Fungi > Glomeromycota > Glomeromycetes > Diversisporales > Gigasporaceae > Gigaspora > Gigaspora rosea. Next base: position 211,068 of record QKWP01000162.1, on the reverse strand, counting down.
TGTTAGTGCATTAAAAATGGTTTCTTAGGTAAAGTTTTTTCGTTAGAGAATTTTTTGAAAAAGAACGTTTGTTTTGGATCATCGAGACCGATCATCTAAAAATTTGTATTATAGATTATTGATATATCCTTACTATGAAAATTTTGAAAAGTAACCTTGAGTTGTGGTTTCTACGGACAGCAATAAAATTTTAGAGTAAAAAGAATAGTTTTAATTGATGCTATGCAGATTGCCGATCATCAACAATTGTATTATATGATCATGTGATACTATACAGACCGCTGTTACGAAACATTTGTGTAATTTTTCTTTGTCATTATAACTTGCCTTATAGTAATTAGCATATTTGTATGATTTTCCTTTTTGGTAGAAGGTTTAGTGCGTACAATGGTTCCGAACCACGGATTATGGTTTCGATCCCTCTACAGTGGTTTGAGACCATAGATTTTGGTCTAGGACCATGGATTTTGGTTTGAGACCGCAGGTCTTGGTTTCAGACCATAATAATTTGGAATGTATAAATACGATAGCTGAACTCAGAGAATTGATACAATATTAATAATAATAAATAAAATAAGGAAGAATTCCTTTTCTATTCTATTTTAATATAATATACCGAATCCCCTAATGAACATCCATTCCGCATAACCTATGCTTACAACCCTGTGCTAATTCGACCTCCTGTTAGCCAAGTCTCTCCCGCTATTGTAACACCGTCATCTAAGAATTTGTATTATAGATTCTGTTACAAACCTATTCATTACATAATATAAAGGTTGAGTTTGCATTGAAATTATTATGATTCAGCAAATTTATGAAAATAATTGAATGTCTTATGTTCATCCTTTTCAGCTCCCGTTCTTCTTTCCAAATGCCAATTTACGGGTGCCCATATCCGCAAATTTTTGATAATAAATTAACGCTTTATGTTCACTCTTTCAACTCTATTTCGATAAAGATATTCAACTTTAAATATTTCATCACCTACTCACTTTTATTAGTATTTACAGTATTCTAATAAAATTAAATTAAATAGTAAATATGTCACATCAGAGGTTGCAATTATTGGGAATGCAACTTTAAATATCTAAAGTAGCAACTTAGATTAAGCACCTGAAATTAGATTTACGTGCATGTGATTTTTAGTAAGGCGCTACTCAAGATATCTAAAGTAGCAAATTTATGTTGGTGCTACTTAAGATGCGACAAATGTTTATATTATAGCTTATTTTAAATAATTAGAGAATTGAATTTTCTTTATATACTATATACTTGCACAAATTAATGCGAATAAATTGTAAATATTCATGAACTTGATTATTATAGTATGTAAATTCTTCAGATCGCATTAAAAACTTCAACTTGAAGCAACAAAATATATATAATATAATTGAAATATATTCAAAATTGGCATGGTTGCATGAGTGTTCAATGTCGGCGTATTCACCAACACATATAAAAAACCCTTGCTCTATCAGATATACTATCATTACTGTACATTTATAATTATACTGATATTGGACATTGAACTTTGGAAAAATCAAACCGAACTTGTTTACAAGCTTTGAACCCGAACCCAAACCAAATTGCAATTGTGTTCGAGTATGATATGAGTTTGGGTATTACAGGTTTGGGTTTGAAATTGGCGAAATTTATCATTTGAGTTTGGCTTGAGTTTAGAATTTGCAAACCCGAACAGAACCTGGACTGATCCTAGGAGTCCTAATTACTTAGAAGCAAACTTTAATGTAACAGAATTTATCAAAAAGAAAAAAAAAAAGGCGCCAAAAATCAAATCGGCTGATATGTAATTTTTTCTATAATACATAATATGAAATCAATAAAAAATTGAGAATTGCACTAAAACTACACTGTAATTAATATGTAATATACTAACATAATGCAATACATTAAAACATATTTAATTCTAACTCCCTTTAAACAACTCAAGTGATTAGTTACAATAGTTAAAATTTAAATCAATATGCTTAAATGATCGATCGCACAACATTATTAATTTGCATTAGTAAAAAAAAAAAAAAAACAAAAAAAAAATACATTAAAATAATTGAATTAATTCTGCATCCTAATGCACGTATTATTCGTTTTTATATGTTTTAATATGATAACTTTAATAAAAAATTAATAAAGAAATTTTTTCATACAAAAGAACTTTGCTGGTACAGAAATCCGATTTAAACTCAACTGCCGATGTTTTAAAACGGTTTGTGTTTCGATTAAAACATTTTTAAACTGGTTTTTGCCATCCTTTTTCATTGCATTCGTTTATGATAAGTTTAAAACCCACGATATGAAATATTAAGTCTTTGTATTTAAATCGATGATCAGTGTGAAAGGCTAATCGAACCCAAATTCTATTTTTAGTTTCTTTTTTCTAATTTTGTGATTACAAGTAGTACAGATTCCCGGAATACCTTGTTTTTGGGGATTCTTGGAATTCGAAGAATGATGTGAATTACGAGAATTCAAAGTATAGTTAGAATAGTAGGAATAGTTAGAATTCCTAGAAAGTTATTATATGTAACGATTATATAGAGAGAGGTTTCCCCAAAATAAAGGGGACAAAGTAGAACTCAGAAAGAACTCAACTTTGTTGAGCTATAACCTTCAAAATTAGAGTAGAAACGTTAGCTCTAGAAATTCCTCCGATAGATATTTGCATTAATAAACTGTTATTACTATAAACTGATAACCTCCAATAGGTGACATTCGTATTAAAGTCACCTAATATTAAAGTCTTGTGACGTAATCTAGAGCTCGATTTGACCCTAATTACTCGGACCACGCCTCAATCGAAGCCTTACCATTAATAGGGTTTAGATAGAGTAGTTTAGATAGTTTTAGTAGAGTATAATTGTTATAGATGTAGGCATTTTTCGCACGGACAAAATATTTTAGGAATTTTCCTCTTATCGTACAAATATAGAAAGTCACGAGAAAAGATCATCCGTGAATTGGGCACCAAATTTAAACATTTCTGGTAAGCTAATTTACGTATGAATCTATTAAAATTTTATACAGTATAATATAAAAGAGTTTTTTTTTTATTAATTAATCTATAAAATAAAAATGCTTATAAATTTGACAATACTACGTTCTGATAAATACTATTTTCTACTTTGTTCCTGACAATAACAAATAGATAGCAATATAAGTATTCAATATTGAAAACTAATCCTTCCAATATTTTGAACATGAATTCTGTAAAATGGATAGCGATTACAGAAAGTCTGGATAATGATATTAACAATACTGCAGCAACCGATATCCATATTGAAGAGAAAGTGGCATCCGATATCCAAGTTGAAGAGAATGTGGCATCCAATATCCGTATCGAAGTTAAAGAGAATGCTACGAACTTGCTTTACAGTAAAACTGAATCTGTGAATCTTATCTCAATTTTTGGCCCAGCAAGGTAGCTATTATTGTCGGTTTAAAAATATCAATGTAGCGTCTAATATTTATTTCTTATTACAAGAACGGGAAAATCGACATTAATGAATATCTTAGCTGGTGTAAATGATTATGACAATGAGATTTTCAAGACCTCTCCTGATATGGAGACAGTTACAACAGGGGTTGACATTTCCAAGACATTTGTACCTCTTAAAGAATTTTCAAAATTAAATGGTAATCCTGAGATTAATAACAATACTTTAGTCGGATTTGTCGACACAGAAGGACAAGGCAGTAAGTTAATTATATCTCAACTCGATCAATTATTTTAAGAACATAATAAATTTTAAATCTTTATTAGATAATGGCGATGAGTTTGATATTTACCTTTTCTCTCCTATCCTTGTAACTTCGAAAATTGTAATTTTCTGGTGGCCCGGATTACTTCAAATAGACACAATTCTTAATAGTCTGGGTGCAATGACAAATTGTGCAAAACGAATCACACGAGATACTCAATGTCAAGTAGGTTAATAAATTTTTTTATTAATATGTAATGTGTTAATCTTCATGTTTATCGGTTATTATGTTACATAGCGTCAAAATGTAAAACCATACGGCCACCTCCATATTATTTTCCGTTCCTGGAATAATAATAAAACATCAGAAGACGTTAAAAAGAAACTGCTAGAGCCTCAATCCGTTCATAAAGAAAAGATAAAGAACATAACAGTATTCGTGAATTGTTGACTGCTTTGAAAGTATTGATGTAAGTAACTATCCTTTAAAGCTAATCATAATACGGTAATGTGAAACCAGCGATAGAAACGCGCGAAATTGTTTATGTTATTGATATAGATCAGATCACTATCTAAAATAGTAACTAACCTATCACTAACCCTAACTAAGTAAGATCTGTATCAACAACGTAACTGAAATATATGTGATGAAATGTGGTGAAGTAATTTCTGGTGAATTAATTTCACCATGTCTCTGTCGCAGGTTCATAATTATTTATGTAATGCCTAAATAAACCAAAATATGGTATATTGTTTAATTTCTAGATATGGCTTTTCCCTGCAAATGGCCTGACACAATTCCGCGAAAAATTGCTTTTTGAAGACTTCAATGACAAGTGGAAGCAAACATTTAAAGATATGCACAAAAAATTTTCTGAACAATTGAGTGTTAATAAACCAAAACACGGTGCTGGTAGGTAATTTTATCAAATTTTTTTACACATTAATTTCTTCTAATTTGAAATATTAAATAGAAAAAACATGGACTGGCCGGGATATTGCTGAATTTACTCAATCATTGTGCAAGACACTCACTAGCTCAGAGAATTATGCAATCACTTCTATCTTTGAGAGAATGCAAGTCGCGCGTGCTAAGACTTTAGCTGATGACGCATTGGATGAGTTTCGTACACTTATCGGCAAAATGGATCCTCATTATAAAACAGATGGATGTGACTATGAGGGATTTGATGCGTATTTATACAAAGAACTAGAAAATTTTAAAGAAAAATTGAAATCGGAGCAATTTTCTAACAAAATGATAACCGAAATTTATGCTAATTATAAGAAATCAGCCTGCTTAATGGAGAGTGAAATCAAAACTAATTTCAAAAAGTTAACTATTGAAGTTCAAATCTTCCAGAATAAATTTGATAAATTTGTATCTGAAATAATGTTCCCACTTTCAAAATCAGTTCTTAAAGAGTCCTACAAAAAACAGACACAAAAACTATGGAACAACTTCAATGACCAAGTCAAAAATTTTCCAAAGAAATTTGTATATGATCATCGGAAAATACTTGAAAATTTTTGCAAAGAAAAAAATAATATGTTGCTGCGGAAAACGAAAAAAAGATTATTTCTTTTGTACAAAAAGAGGTTAAAGAAAATTTAGAAAAGTCAGTCAAAAAATTAAAAAATCGATTTCCAATGACAGAAAAGGAGTTTGAATCTGAGTGGCTTGTATTGCTTGAACAAAGCAAAGTAAAATATTTTAAGTTACACAATAATTCTTTCAATAACTTTCCCAATCATACAATATTTCTTGATGATTTGCATATAATAGTAGACCCACTTTGGAAATCATTAACAGAAAATAATGATAATGCTTGGGAAAATAAGGCTGAAGCATTTCGAAAATGTGCTAAAAGGCTATTTAAAAATGCTCTTTATACCAATTTTCTGGTCAATGATAAGAAAATATTTAATAACACAGAAATTGAACAATACCTCCAAGAAGAAATATTAAGATTTTCGTACAAAGTATCAAATCTTTTTCCACATACAATGATGAATGATATCTGTTCTAAATATAAGGAAACAGCTAGCTTGATAGTAACGAAATTACAGGAGAAAAACAATAAAAATATCAAAGAAATTCCCAAGAAAGTTGAACGGTATATTCTAGATTGGGAAACTCTTTTAAAGGAGATAAACAATACTGAACAGAATACTCGAATTTGGGGGTTTATTTTCCAGAGAGAAACCCCTCAGAACGTTGAACGACATATTCTAGATTGGGATGATAAAAGTAATGAGTTAGAAAGATGGCAACATGAAGTTACTGAGCTCTTATTACTTAGTACTACTATACCAGAATTGGTTGCCACATCATCATTTCAATTGTTGAGCATTTGTAACGACCTTACAAATTTAAATATAAGAACTGATCTATCATCCTTCAGAAAGGCTGTTAGGTCAATTATGAGGTCTGATATGAAACACATATTATCTGAACAATTTGTTAATGAGATTTTAGAAGGTCTCGAATCAGAAGAACTGAAACTTGCACGAATGTCGTTCATGAATCGTTGTCTTGATATTACTACTCTCACCTTTCCAATTCGTCAACTTTTTTATAAACTGCTTTTTGTATATGAACCTTTTCCTTTCGCAAGTCCTATTATATGGCGTATTTTCCTTTCAGAATATGATAAGTATCAAAAAGAAAGGCCTCAAAACGTATTTTTTGACTTGATCGGAATTCCACAAATAGTCCTAAGTTCACCAGATCTGAAGGTTATCAATGATTTATTAAAGGGAGATGAACTGGACTCGCCAATAGTCGCATTGTCTTGTGATATCATCCAAAAATCATTCTTTGCGCACTATGAGCTAACTGAACTGCATAATAATTTTTCCAACGCTGTTAACTCGCTGTGTACCACTATTGCAGAACCATTACAATATATATCAGCTATTGCATTTTTAAAGGAATACGTACGTGCTTTTTGTGATGTAAACAAAAATATTCTGAGAGAATACATACGCACTTTTCATGACATCAACAAAATTACATCAGAAGTTAAGATGTCCACTGACATGAATAAAATCATACATGATATCAATAAAGTCATAACGCCGAGGATTCATTCGGTTAAAATATATTTTCTAAAATACCTTCGAATTTGCAATTTTTCAATGCAAGACATTAAAGATCTATGTGAATCACAAGTGCAACCTTTCCCTTGGCTTAAAGAAATACCCTGGGATAATAAGGAGAATCAACTTTTTCTCAATCCATATTGGTTGCATCAGAACTATAAAGACGCAGAACATTACTACTATCATGTTTTATGAGTCTGCTGACACGTGTTTGCATCATACCTAAGAAGAGTGCGATCAAAATTGCCTAGTATGCTGTATAATTATGTTAATTGGTCTTATCAATCAAATAACAATAGATCCTTGAAAAAAAATGATCTAGTTACATTTGCTGGTGTAATTGCTGCCCGCTTACATTTTGTAAGGGCTACACGCGAATGGACAAACAATGAAACAAAGGTCGCTAATTACTTAACTAAAACACGGATGCCCCATCAGTATATAAAGAAATACTTAAAAAATTGCTATTAAATTCTAATTCTTTGGTTAAACTACTCATAAACAATGAAATCGGTCCTAATAACAGCGAAGTTGATGAACTGCTGATGAAATCGGTCATTGTCCATTTAATAATACTACATGCTTCTATACCGAATGATGGAAGTCCGCTTGCGGCTTATCTCCATAAGTTACAAGTTTGTGAAAATGACTTCATTCTTGCATGTCCATCGGACGTAGAAGGCGTTGTTATGAATGCAGTTGCTTCTTTCAGGTACATTTCCGTTGAAAATTATACTGAAATTTACAGTATTTTACTAAGTCTTAGTGTTTTTCATAAAATCTCAAAATAGGTAAAGTTATACAAAATTCCACATTCTTTTATTATATTTTGACTATGCCTGACGAAACATTTTGCGCTGACGAATTGACGAAACATAAGTTTCGCCGTTGACGAATTCGTCAGGTCACGTGAGTTTCGTCAGGTATCATTAACTATACAGCTATAAACCGTCATTTATTCTTTTCAAAAGAGACGAAATAGGTGCGGAAGATGGAGTTACCAGGTAATATGCCAATATTATTACAGTTTCTAGCATTTTTGACATGCAATATAACGAATAAGCTAAACTGTTTGATTCAAAGGTATCAGTGCAAATGCGGTGAAATGTTTGTTGTCCTTGATTGTGGAGACTTTTCAAACCCTGAAGAACTTCCTACTAAGAACAGGTATAGTTAATTATGTAAAATGAGAAAATACAGTCAACTCTCCAATACCGAACCCTCGAGTCTGGCCAAAAAAAAAGTTCGCTATAAAAAATTACTATGTTTTCTTAAGAAACAAAAGCTTTTTTTATACTGGACCATTAAGAAATTTTAAAATTTTGAGTTTATTATACCAGAGTTCATCATATCGAGGTTCGTTATATCCAGAGTTGACAGTATATAATATTCCTTTAAATAGCATTGATATTAATTAAATTATCTAATGCTAATGCTTATTCATAGTATTTCGAGTAAATGTTTGAACTGCAAGAGAGTTGTATATGCATTACCGTAATTATATTCTTTATGTTTTAAATATTCTATCCAGAATCATTTTGAGACAAATTTTGAATCAACAAATAATTATTATCAGTTTTTAATATATAATCGGAGATAATGCTATAATCAATAATATTAATAGGGCCAATTAATTTATCATTAAATGCAACATGATAAATATCATGCAGGACGTGAGTATCAGGAGGCTTATCGAGAGTGTGCGTACGTAGATTCAGTATATAAGAGTTATGACTTTTAGTTTTATGTTGCAGGCCAGAAACAAACAAACGCTCTTCTTCCCCGAATCCAATAAAACAAAATTGATGCAATTTTTCATCAAAAATTTCTAAATTTGTTAATTAAATAAATTAGATACGCATTCACTGGTTCAAAATGTCAACTGTCCTAGCGTTACCAACCTAAAAATTTAGCACAACCAAAATTTAGTGATCTTCGAAAATTTTCAATAATTTTTTTTCATTTTAACCCATACTTTTGCAATATTAAAATAAAAAGCAGCTATTGAATTTGATTTAGTGTTCATCAGAAATCTTTGCTAGATGGTTAAAAAAAAAAAAATCAGAATATCATAAAAAGAACAATCGGACAAATTTGTTTCTAAAATATAAGCAAAGATTTCTCGTTAACCATCTATCCAGATTCGATGAAATTTTTTTTATTCTAATTCAGAAGTTCTATATAATTAAAATAAAAAATATAAACTTATATAGGTATTTGTCGAGACAAATTCATTGAAAGCTGAAAAATTTCCGCAGCTTCTTTTTTATAAATACCTAAAATTTGAATGAAAATTACTAGACGTTTACTTGATCAAATTCTATCAAATTTTTTTTATTTGATATAATTTCAAAATCAAAATAAAAAAAATTTGATAGAATAGGGTCAATAGGTGTCGAATAACTTTCATTCAAATTTTAGGTATTTGCAAAAAAAAGTAAAAGAAGAGCGGCTAAAAGTATTTTTTTTAAGCATTTAATGAATATTTCTTGGCAACTTCGTATAAATTTTTTTTTATTTTAATTCTATAAACTCGTAGAAAAAATAAAATAAAAAAATTTCATTGAATTGGACAGATGGTGATCGAATAATCTTTGCTTAAAGTTTAGAAAAAGAAATTTTTGGCTGATTGTTCTTTTTCTGATATTCTAAATTTTTTAAACTGCTAGCAAAGATTTCTCGATAACCATTAAGCAAATTCAATAAATTTTTTGTTTTAATTCTGCAAAAGTATAGGATAAAAATTTACCACTTTTTTTTTTGGTCGAATAATTATTGTGAAACATTCGCTAGAAGTTTAGAAAATTTTAAAAATTTTAGATGATCACTAAAATTTGATTGAGAGAAATTTTTTAGGTTTGTAACGCTAGGACAGTTCAAAATGTCGCACGGTCATATAATAAAACGAACAGTATCAATACTGAGCAGATGATTACAGAAAATTTCTTTCATCCGAGGTAATTTATGAATGTGCTGTTATGCAGCACATAATTTTGATAAAAAAAATAAGTCTGCACAATATTGTATACTTAATCTTATATATATAAATAATTTTACATAAAAATACTTACTATTTGCTATCATCATGCCAGATTTTGTCAAATAAACACAGACAACAGATCCGTAATCACTTACTTTATCATTACTTATTGCTAACAATGTATTGTCACTATTCAGTTCCATTCGAATGCCCCAAATTATTAAATTCAAATCTAGAATATATTGCATATCAAATTTCCGAGTTATTAAGTCCCATTGCATAATTACAGGCATTTTGTAATCGAGGCACATAAATAATTTTCCTTGTTTAGAAATATAGCAGGTATAACCTGTTTTTTCGAGTTCAATACTATATTTACATGTCCGTTCCTGTTTTCCATTAATATTTGATTTTGAAAAGATATAGGCTCGATAAACAGGACTCAATTTGATAACTACGAGATCTTCATTTTCTAGAAAGGCAACTTCTATTTGTCCGTCCTTCTATACCTTGCGCAATCAATATCTGCCTTAATTTAGTTCTGATGGCAATAATTGCTGTTAAAATAAACTTTATTAATATAAATTATAATTAACCTTTTTAATGATTAATTAATTTTAACTAACCAAAATCAATTGCAAAATCATCATAACTTAATTTTATTATTACTTGTTTGCAATTTGAGATTCCTAGCAACACACCACCAAATCTTCTACTTTCAAATGTATCTTCGAATATATTTTCGAAATTTAAATCAGGTACTTTACAAAATTTATCAGTGTTTAGTGCATGTTCAAGATCATTAACGTTTAATGAACTGTCGTAATTGAGAATAAGTTCATCCGTAATGGACCATGCCACAATTGATTTATCTTCTTTACTTAAAGTCGCAATACATTTCATATTTGGCGATAAAACATATTTATCAATTTTTTTACCTCCATGCGGGACATTGTTTTTTCCTCGCGCGGAACATCAATCGAAATCTCGGTTTGATCTTCAGATTTTGACGAACTCATTTTAATTAAAAGCAACGATAATTATTTTTGAAAGAAGTATGTATAGTAATAAGGTGGAATCTTTCAAATTGTCATAGTTGAACACACTTTATATGTTGAAAATATTATCAGCCTTCAAAAAAATCACGCATGTTTATTCAATAATAGTAAATTTACTTATATTACATTGTGAGTATAGCCTTGTGGCTTAAAAAACTAGGTGCAATACAACGGTTAAGTAACAAAATAAAGTGTATAATCTATTTAAGACATATTAACCGGATAATCGATTAATATCACAGAATATTAATCAAGTAAAAAATATCGATCATTTATATGCTTAGGCGAAAAAGAGCTTTTCTCTAATTTCTGAATGCACATGATATTATTATTACGCACGTGTAGACAAATTCACATGCTGCATATCATAATTAATTTATTATATAGTTGAAAGCTAAGACATATATTTTGCTGGGCTGACGAAACTGTAATCAAATCATTAACAAATTAGGCATCATTAGTATCGTCCACAAAAAAAGTAGTTTAGTCATAATTAAAGCTCTAAAGCACAACAACGATAAATTATGCATGTAGTAATTCGTTATTACTAAAAAAGCTTTATTATTGGCTTTGAGTTTTACTTATGGGCTGTTCATCAATAGATGAGTCCTATCCTGTAAATATTTATAAATTTTATTTCAAATCTTAAAAATAGTCCAAATTTTAAGGGTCATAAAAAATACAGTAGTTTTTACGATATTAGACAAAATCACGATTCATTTATGAAATCTTTCTAATAATAATAAATCCTACTCTTGAAATTTCACTTGTCAAAATTTATTTCTTCAAGTTTTAAACATTTAAATTATCTTCTCATTATAATACGTAATACTAAGTCCAAATTATTATATTAATTTGTATACGACTCTAGAATCCATAAATACTAATGCTAAAATATAGAAATACCAACTTTGCAACTATCAAAATATTTCTGTCCCCGATTTGGCGTGAATACATACGCAATTATTATGTCTTCACTATTTAAACAATGACAAACAATGATAAACAGTATTACTATTGTTAGCCGAGAATTATAATTGATATGGCGCAAATGATGAAATACGAAACCTAAGCTTAAAAAAAGTGAAATTCCGATCAAACCCAACGAAAGAAATACCACTGGCAATTTGTAAAACTCACATGAAAGTAATCAAAATCATTTTTCAACGACGCAATATGTGCATTGTTGATGCTAAACAATAGTGTTGCTTATGTTTAAGAAATGCGTAAAAAAACCTTTTGTTTACTACAAATAAAGCCATCTTTAGGCTTTCAACTTCATACCGAACTTATTACTGAATTTAGCACGGTTAATAATCTGATTAATGATATAATTAGAGTATATCACTAGTTAAATTTTAACTAAATAAATTATAAGCGTGTGCATCGTGACGAAGTGATGTATTGTGATTTTATGTCCAAACTATACATGCTGTATAAACTATTTACGGCTGTATCAAAATAATTAGACTCCAAATTTTAGGTAGAAATCAAGCCACAATCTGAAGTAAAAACCAAATCTAAATTACATATTATAACTTAAATTGATGGCCGCAATTTTATATTATAATTTATACAAATGTATGAGTATTACGAAATACATTTGTGAATGGACAAGCGAAGTAAGTGAATCAAAGATCATGTGGCTTAGCCTATTTTATTAGGTTTGCGTCCAAATGTGGTGTCACGTGCTTAATACATTGTAATAATTTTATATATTTTTTTTTTTTTTGCATAAATAAGTCTAGCTCATTACTAATCGATCTTTAGGCTGTTAATTACTCTTTATTATTGTCCTATTATCTCTCTCTTTCTTTTGTTTGCGGGAGGGTGTGGTGGGAACGATGATCTTTGATTCACTTACTTCGCTTGTCCATTCACAAATGTATTTCGTAATACTCATACATTTGTATAAATGAACTTCGCTTCGTAAGTGAATCGCAGATCATGTGGCTATTGTGGAGTAGGATTCTTGTTACTATTGGCCGAAGACAGGATACCTTGTGCTACCCTCGTTCTTTGAATCATCAGCGTAACACCTCTTTGGTAAAATTGTTGGTATGTTCCGTGGCTAGACCAGTTCCCCATGGCTAGAATAGTGGATAAATCTGCGCCAAAAGTTTGTGTGTAAAAGGCTGCAAGTGCTCTTGCGTCTTTAGCTTTCAGATTCGGTGAAGCTTCCGAAAGGATTTCTTTAATCCAAGTAGCAATTGTGGAAGCTGCGGGGGTTTGTGGCTTGACGTCGAAGTAAGTAACAGATAGGATTTTTGCTCTGTTGTGATTCGCCAAGACGCTGTGCGTTTTAAAAGGGCATTTACTGCAATTAAGGGGATATTTCAGGTAATTCTTTGTAATCTCCTACATAGATTTGTTTGGTTGAAGGTTTATTCCCTCCATGAGATATTGAGATCTTATGTTCTTTAGGATTTCTTATAGAGAACGTTACACCGCCCTCCATTATTTTGCAGGAAGTAAGGTCTATACAAGCTAAGTCTGAAGGGCGACTAGCAGTGGTTATGGCTAATAAAAAGGCTACCTTTCGTAATAGGTAAAAAATGCTCATTGAATTGTTATCACCAAATGAACAGATCTTGTCAAGTGCAGAAGTTAAATCAACAACGCTATCTTCAGGAGAATTTGGTGGGTTTCTATTATATACTCCTCTCATAATTTTAATAATCGTAGGGTGTGAGCCTACAGGTGAAGAATCTATCCAATCATGAATTTCGCTAATTGCAGATCTATAGCCAGCGATTGTATTGTATGCCTTCCCTGCATTAAGTTGATCTTCTACAAATTCAATTATATCGTTTAGAGGGCAAGTAATGGGATCGGTTTGTTTCTCACTGCACCAAGAAATCCATTGTTTAATGTTTGATGACACGGTTTTCGAAGAATTGGTGTCATAAGCTGCCTCGTATAATTTAATGCTCTTTCTGAAAGGCCCTGGTTTGTGAGGCGTGACCTGATATACGTGCTGCACATAGCTCCCATTTTGTCACCCGCAGGTGTTGCTGCAAATCCCCCATCGGTATGGTTGAGTTCTGAGGAATTAGTCTGGGAAAGTCATCCAAAAGAGATAGGAGTGTCGGAAACCATGGTGCTGATGGCCATCATGGGAAGATCAGTACTATTGTTACTCGTTCTTTGATAACCTTGTTTAACACCTTGTGCAATAGGATTCAAGGGGTGTTGGCCCATACTTTCCAACCCTTCCATGGGAACAGAAGAGCATCTGTAGCTATGGCCTTCAGGTCGGGTTTTCATGATATATATGTCAGTGTCAGGTGGTTTTTGGAGTCTGCAAATACGTCTATATTCCTCAGTCCCCATATTTGTTCTATTTGGTTGAAAACTTTCTGTGCTATTGACCAATTGTGACAATCTGTTTTCAGATGTAAGGTTTGATCTGCAATGAAGTTCAGATGCCCTGGGATATGTCGCCTTTCAATATTATTTGACGTTGAAGGCACTCCATCCATAGTGACTCTGCTAGAAAACTCATCTGAGTTGAAATCGTTCTGCCCTGATTGTTTATATATGTCACTGTAGTCATGTTGTCGCTCTTGATTAGAACTGTCTGATTCCTGATCTGGATCCATTTGTTCAGGGCATTTTTCACAGCCAATAATTCTAGTAGATTTATATAGTTCTTGCTCTCATGATGGTTCACAATCCTGATATTACCTCTCCATTCAGCACTGCGCCCATCCCGACTTGGAGGCATCTGTATAGATTGTTGTGGTAGGTTCTTTGATGTTGACTTTTTTTCTATTCCATTGTGATAGGTTGTGTATCCATGAATCCAGCTGTATCAAGCTCTCCTTCGACAGATGTACTATAGTGTTCTATCACCTGTTCCTTAGGACTAGGTTCTTGTCCCTGAGTAGGGCTCTTGAGAAGAGTTTTACAGGGTAGAGAGCTTCCACTGTAGCACTCAACTTCCCCAGTATTGCTGCTAACTTCCGTATATGTACTGTGCCTATTGATCTTAGCATGAGGGAAATTTGTTTTTATTGGCTGATCATCAGTAATTCTGATTGGTCGAAATTAAAGACTAAATTTGTATATCGATACCCGATATTATTGCTATCATTACACTCACAACTCTATATAGTATTTGATAATCTTTGCATCTTTCATAATAACATCTTGCTCACGTGAAGTTCAATACTTTGACGTCAAAAAGCATGTTATTTTATCTTGGTTATTTTGCTTTAAACAATAAAAACATAATATAATGGCTTTATATTAAATACTACTATTGTCAAAATCACCTCTAATTAAAGTTGGTAGAAACATTCCATCTCATTCGATCTCAATGCTTATATAAAAAAAACGTTTTCAAATTATAATTTCGCAAAATTTCAGACAGATTTAATTATGAAAAATTTTTTTTTTGCTATTTACAGGTTCATTTCTCTATTGTAAACAATATAAATAATCTGTGTAATATTGGTTTTTCAATAGAAATAAACAACCAATAAAAATAAATTTCCCTCATACTATTGATCTTATTCTTTTGCATTCCTGGATGATATCTGTTATCTTTTTTTTTGGGATCTTGAGAGTCATGTCCATTGAGCTGATTTCGAATCCAAGAAATTCAATTGTTGTTGTTGGTGAGATTTGAGACTTCTCTTCGTTTATTATGAATCCAAGGTATTCTAGCATCCCATAGACCTTGCGGGTATGTTCTTGTGCTAGTTTTTTTGATTCTGCTAGAATTAAAATGTCGTCTAAGTAGGTAATCAATCTGATTCCCTGAGTCCTGTGAATCTTCACTACCGGCTTTAGAATCTTGGTGAATATTCTGGGACTTGTTGTACGTCCAATGGTAAGGCCATGAATGCATAGCGTGTACTTTGGAAATCGAAAGCGAAAAAAGTGTTTGGTGATAGAGGAATATGATAAAATGCATTTTTTATATCTATTTTTGTCATATAATCTCCAGACTTCAATAATGACTTTACTAATTGAATGCTTTCCATTTTGAATTTTTGGTGCGAATATAGATATTTAGCTGACGGAGGTCTGATACTGGATGAAAATCGCCTGTCTTTTTGAGTACCAGAAAGATGTTGGACAGGAAACAAGGAACATTTGTAGAAAACTTTATTATTGCTTTTTGCTTGATAAGGTTTTTGATCTCTTTGTATAACAAGGTTCTTTCTTGGAGTGATATTTTTCGGTAGGTTAGTGGTTGTATTCATAAACTTGGTAAGCTTTGCCATGTGGTTCATGATATTCTTTATAATGTTTGACATCCACGATTTGCCAATCATGTTGATCCATCTTTGGTAGAAGAGAGAAAATCGTGCCCCCACATTGCTCTTTATTGGTGAGATTGCGATTGGGAATCATTCTGGGAAAAATTTTGACTTGGTTTCCAACGTGTTGTATTATGAGACCATAAAGTTGACATGTTGCGCTGGAGGTTCCGTCCTCTATTAGATCTATTCTGCTGTAATGGTTTATTCTTGAATCCTGTCTGAGAGAGTTGTGCACATCTGTTTTGTCAGGTAGCATCATTGAAAAATTTTGTTTCCTTGTTTTTCGCTTTAATAACATCTTTAAGCTTATTTGCAAATAGGGGTTCCACTTCCAATTTTGACTGATGAGTAGGATATATGCATTTAATAGCGTGTTCTTCGCGTTGTTCACTAATGTATGAAAGAGAGTCCAGAAGTAGGGTTCGTGATAAGAGAAGGGAAGTTTCCATGTATTCCCAGATCTCCAGAGCTTGTTTATTCTGAGGGTCTGGTTTTGTTTGATACAAGGTGCGAATTGCGTTGTCCAATGGTCTAAGTATAGATGAGGTACGATATGAGATGCGTTGTAGAGTCTTGTCCATTTCCTTTGCCTCTTTTTGCATATGTTTAGCCAGTTTCTTATCCATAGGTGGTGGTGTAAATTTGATAAGTGCATTTCGTGGAAATGTTTGAAGAATGCGCTGCCGTGTTTTATTCAACAGTTTATGTTCCTTGTAAATTTTAGTGGGAAGTTTGCCCATCTCTCCCGTTGGAATGAATGATGCTCTATTTTCATTAGCAATGTCATGTTCTTCATCTGAGACTTGGTGTTGATCATCCTGTGTTGAATTTTGAGCTATATCTGTGCTTAAGTCGTTCATTAATATGAAATTAAAGAGTGTAAAAAACTTTGGGTTGTCTAAAGTTGCAGACCGCAAACCAAAATAAAACAGCCTAAAGATCTATTAGTAATGAGCTAGACTTATTTATGCCAAAAAAAAAAATTGTAAAATTATTACAATGTATTAAGCACGTGACACCATATTTGGATACAAACCTAATAAAATAGGCTAAGCCATATGATCTGTGATTCACTTACTAAGCGAAGTTCATTTCAGTATATAAGTTATTCATAGAAAAAATGATTTTCCGCAACTCTATCCGCCAATCACTTGTACCAACAAAATTGCTAAAATTCTGAAGTGAAGTTACGAAGAAAACAGAAGGAAAACTGAAAGACATATGCAGTTGGCAGCTATTATTTAGGGATACAGTTAATTGAGTATCTTGCTAGTAGCCCCAGAGTTTATCACTCACCACACCACCGGCACTTGTCATTTAGAGGTAAAGTTCATAGACTACCTGCTAACAAGCTTAGAGTTTATCACTCACCAAACCTAAGAAGACTCCCGCTAGTTCCCTGTTGGATATTGGACTTACACGGGAAGAACAACACTCCTTTTATTACAAGTGAAGAACTGGTGCCATTTGTTTTTTTTTTACAAAGAATTTTCAGAAAGTGGGCATTTTGCCGTACCCCCTCCAAAAGATCGGTAGTGTTTACTCCGTCCAAATCGGAAAGGCACCCATGAAGTTGGATTTGATCATCACGAGAGGCTTGGAAACAAATCATGTGGACTGTCAGTTGAAAAACACTTTAAAAAGTTCCCAAATATTTTAGGTATAGTAGTCAGGTCCCTTAGACTACTTTTTTTTTCGTTTAACATAATGGGACCTGGGCCATTGTTGGTTAAGGTTTTATGTTAAAATTTTTATTCGAAGTCTATCGGTTGTTGTGAAATAACCTTTTAGCTAACTTTAGGCTACGGGTAAGGATCTAAAGTAGCAGGAGGCAATAGTGAAGCCCGTGTTCTTTCATTCCCTTAGTTAAAATATATATATTATCTTCCCTGCATGTATTAATAATATTAACTAATAAAGAATAAAGAGCCTGGTCTCGGTTATAAAAATGAAAAAAAGTATATATTCATAGAAATTCTTTCGCCATGTTAATTTCTGAGATAACTTAGCAATTTAATACTGTATTAAATATTAATGTCAATACTTCTAGCTAAGCTAAAATAGTTTTTATGATATATATTTTTATACCATTAATTTTGAATTGAGATATTGACCATCAGTTGTGGTAAAATTCAGGTAGAATTTATTCAGATAAACTTTCTACGCCATATAATCCAAACTAACTTTTATAAGTTTGGCACTACCAAAAATTTATATAATATTGACTTTTAAGAGAAAAAGCTTTATAAAAATTATTTGCAAAGGTTATTTACAAAAACATTAGATTAACAACCTTAGCCCTTGGTAAGAACAAGCTCAGTTTTGGGAAAGTAAAATTATTAAAAAGTTCTTGACAAAAGACCACTTTGACTATAGAGACTTTGTACATAATACCTCTTTAGTTATCATAAGAATGTTGCATGGCTCTCTTGCCGATAGGAAGTCTCAACTTAGTGTCAAAAATCAGTTTTTTCTTAAATACTTGCACAAAAATCACCTTTTACGCATTAACAAAAAGGTTTCCTTGTGCAATTTTACTATTAAAGCCCTAACATAGATACTCATCCAAATCTAAATAAACTTATAATTTTTCTCATGAGAATGTCTATAACTTCCCTTATCATAAATAAGATGGATAGTGCTTCGCAACCATCGTATTGAATAGTATAAATGCAAAAAAAAAACTAACTTTTTCTTTACAAGTTTCTATAAAGTTTTTTTTTTAAAAAAAAAAAAAATTATGCAATTTTTTTAAAGACTTCAAAAAGAAGTTTTAAAATGTAGTTTTAAGAATCGTAATCAATAATTGTATAATCGATA
This sequence comes from Gigaspora rosea, assembly GCA_003550325.1. Classification (NCBI taxonomy): domain Eukaryota; kingdom Fungi; phylum Glomeromycota; class Glomeromycetes; order Diversisporales; family Gigasporaceae; genus Gigaspora; species Gigaspora rosea. The sequence goes on along the minus strand of QKWP01000162.1, from coordinate 192,116 downwards.
AATTTTATAGTTAATACGATAAATAAGCAAAAATATTTTCTAGAGAATATTTTTAACATTAATGTTGTTTTAGTATTGAATATATTTTAGTTCGAATAATTCCGATATGCATTTGATGCAGAAATAAATATTATTCGGTGTCCCAAAATATCAGACACCACTTTCTAATTTAGAAGTATACACATAAATATTATTCGGCATCCCAGAAATATCAGACACCACTTTCTAATTTAGAAGTAATTAACGTTGTTTTAGCATTGAATATATTTTAGTTCGAATTATTCCGATATGCATTTGATGCAGAAATAAATATTATTCGTCTTCCCAGAAATATCAGACACCACTTTTTAATTTAGAAGTATACACATAAATATTATTCGGCGTCCCAGAAATATCAGACACCACTTTCTAATTTAGAAGTAATTAACGTTGTTTTAGCAATGAATATATTTTAGTTCGAATAATTCCAATATGCATTTGATGCAGAAATAAATATTATTCGGTGTCCCAGAAATATCAAACACTACTTTCTAATTTAGAAGTATACACATAAATATTATTCGGCGTCCCAGAAATATCAGACACCACTTTCTAATTTAGAAGTATACACAAAACTAAACAAAATTAAACTTACAAGACTGGTTAACTTATAAAAATACGTATTTCTGAATTGATAAATAATTATGAGATTTTTGCTAATAAGCTTAGATACTTCTGGTGGGAATAAAACAAAATATACACACCCGAGCCATAATTTATCACTCAAATCATAGTAATCAAGAATACTCAATTAAAAAATAATAAACCAAAAAAGTAGCAACGCAATTTTGCTCGATGATCCTGTTTTTACTTGTTCGATGCAAGAATAAAAAATCAAGCATTTAAAATTTAGAATTCAGGTTTTAAAAATAGGTTTAATAAAGTATAATAGTAATAAAAATTAATAGAAAAGTTCATGCCTTTTGAGCAACGATGTTAACTCGTAGTGTACATATTTATTTTAGATAAAATATTAAAAACAGTTCTTAAAAGATTCTGAAAATAGTAAGAAAATACCCAATGTTCAAGATATTGATCACCTAGTATAAAAAATGTGATCAGAAATTCTTGATATAACCTCCCTTTAATAACCCAAAATTATTTTGTATTATGTACAATATAAACAAAATAGGATACTAGCTTTTTGCTCAATATTTTTAGTAAATTTGTTATCTCTCCTTTACATAACCTAATTTTTTCATGATCTTTATTTAACAGCTGTTCTTTATCTTTTAAAATTTCAATTCTTCTCTCGATTTTTAATTATTTTTTCCATAGCATTCAAGGAAGTACAGTTTCAATTTCTAAATAATCTCGAGAAAAACAATAAAATTTTAAAGAAGAAAGTGCAAATACCTTTTGATAAGTAGAATTTTTAATTATTTATTATATTCTAAATTCATATCAAGTTAATTTCTTCACCCAAATTTTTTTCAGTACATCCTTGATTATTCTAATTGTTTTCTACCTATATTTTGTTTATGTTTGAATTTTTTTCAATAATTTCCTTTAACTTAATTTGTAAATTTACTAATTTTGGTATTTTTCTTTGTTATTGGAACGCATTTCTTAAATAGTCACATGCTTTACCTTTTTCAATAACTGCAATAGAATCGAAATACATAGTACCAGCCAACGACCACCCAATAAAATAGCACCTGGTATCAAAGCAAAAGTAAGCCATGCTCTTGCAATTACAAAACCTTTGCCGCATAGTAAAACAGCATTGCAGTATTTCTAGTAAATCGTTTCTCCACATGTTCTTCTAATTTTTTTTACATTTTCAATCATTTCTACTATTTTTTCTCTCTCAATAATAAATTTTTTTAGATCATTAATGCTATCATTTAAATGAGAATCAATAATTATTAGCAGCATTTATTATTGAATTGAACTTATCTATCATTTACCAGGAGCGTAGTATGAAGTACGAAGTGTATGGTTTACAGACAACTGTCTGTGTGCAAAATCTTGAATCCTTTTGATGGCGTATTAATGCAGTATATAATTACGTTACTGTAGATTTTGCGTTTGTTTAATGCATTTTTTGCGTAATTCATTTGTGGCTGTGACATCTTTTAAACTCTGTGATGAGCGTTTATACCTGTCATGCCTTGCTACTTTTGATAATCAATTCGAGGATAAAAAGGATTTTATATCTTCTTTATATAGATTTAGATCCATTTATACATGATCCCTGCTATTGAGCAGGTTTGTTTACTTGCTTTTTTTAATTATTTTTGAAAATTCTTCTGTTTGCGATTTTTGATATTTTTATTTTTTTCACTAGCATTATAATTAATCTATATATGTTAATTCATTTTACCATTTGAGTTTATGAAAAAATGAAGATCAAAAGAACACAATCGAGTAATTGACCTGCTAATCACGATCCAGAAAACGATTTAGCTGATCAGCCCGATTAATTAAACTCAAGAACTTCTGGTAATATTCCCGAATGTATTATACTGTTGTTAATATTGATCGAAATTCTCATCATGACCCTGATAAGGCAAACTATAATGTCCTTTAATCAGGTCGAATATTTAATTAATAAAGTATATGAAGAGTTGATATAGCTATGATTATTAAAATTTTTATTACAGTTAGATCTCCCTAAGTGCACACCCTTCTTAAGTGCGCACCTTAGCCTGGTCCAAGTTTGGGACTTAATGATAAGTGCACACCCTCCATACTCTGCACGTTGATAGATTTTGTGGTTCCAGACTTATATTCCACCTCCGCAAATAAATGCCTGTGATCTATATAAAAATTAGACCAATTAAAATATTTGTGAACTTCGTTTATGCTGTCATGTGATTAAACAGTTCAAGGTTACAAGTAATTCTGTTTTCCGCTCTGATTAGGCCCAATTAATTCCAATAGCAGCTAGAGGCGGTCGAAAATTGAAATCAATAAACACAGAGTTCAATTGTTATAATAGCTCAATTAATTTCAGGCAAGTATTTAAGAAAGGGGCATTCAATTTTTAATAACTCTTTCTCTTTTATTTCAATAACAAAACTATGGTTAATATGAATATTACCTAGTTTTGGGATTTCTATGTTCTTTCTTTTTGGTTGTATATTTTTTTGATATATTCTCTATAAGTGCACACTCTCTATAAAGCATACTCATGCCTGGTCCTAATGGCATGCACTTAGGGAGGTCTAACTGTATCAATATATAGTAATAGAAGATTTCGAATCTCAGTTACAAAATTTGTAATTAAATAAACCTTTATGCTATAATTTTTCAATCAATCAAGATGTTACATCTAAATTCTTATCATATTATTTTCATAAATTAAACAAATTAACAAAATCACATTTTTAAAATTTTCTCTCAAGTTTTAGCCATAACACACAAAGTTTCTTAAAACAAATGAGTTGCCAGGGCTTCAATAAACTGAACAATATAGAGATTATAAAGACTAACTTTACAAAGTAATAAGCAATCTTTTCCAAGAGAAGTGATTATTTTGCCTTCTTTCATAAGTTTTCAAGATCGTAATATGAAAAATAGCTTGTTGGACAGGCACGAGCAAAAACTTCTATGAAATGCATCCTAATGCTAATTTTCTTTTTTTTTAATATTTAGCAACCTATATTTATAGTAAAATCATGATAGAATTATATTCTTACACTTTTGCTATATTCTAATTTATTATACCAATAATGCTTTAGTACTAAAAAATGGATAACTTTGACAAAAAAATACAGGTACAAAAAATTATTTATTTTACAAACTATTAAACAAAATTATGTAATTTTGGTACTATTTGATTTGTCTTATTGAGATGAATCAAATAGTGCCAAAATCATATAATCTCATTCAATAGTTCATAAAATAATTAGTTTTTGTATGTATTTTTTTTGTCAGATTTAGCCCTTTTCTTAGCACCAAACCTATATATTTTAGTTGTATAGATTCTATTCTTTATTAGTTATACTATCAATATCAAAATTTATTGAATTCAGTTTCTGAAGAACCAAATCTTATACAACTAATGAATTAACTTTTGATACTATTTTTCTTTTAATGAACCCAATTAGTAGTAATTAGATTAAAGCCAATATTAATTTATATACAATATTTAAAATATGAAAGCCAAGTGCAAATAAAATAGCTTGAGCAATAAAGAATAATTTGTAGTATCTAAATTTTTTGTACATGGCTATAAATAATAAAAATATTTGAAGTAATATACTAATTTCAATAAAAATAAAATTTACATGCTATGGTCTTTTATTAACTGTTAATTCAATTAATAAATACATTTTTAACTATTCTTAAAGTAACTAATTCTCTAATGGGTCTAATTATAAGTTCATATAGTACAGGTGGCTATAGTAATACTAGTAGTTTTATTTTTGCTTAAATCTTTTGATTCAACTTATAGTTTGTCACTATACAAATACAATATTTTAGTACTTTGTACTTTTTGTTAAATAGCTTTCAAATTATAGTAAGTTGTTATGAATACTTATATTATATAAAAACTTTTATAAATTAGTAAAATGTAAAGCTACTAATACTATAAAATATATAAAACAGAAGGATGTCTCTAGGAGCAAGATTCTTTTTGGTTTTATTTTTTTTATTTTATTTCAAACTTAACTATGATATAGTATTTAATGTTTTGAGTTGTTGTACTATATATTATAAGAGTAGCTGATTTTTATGAACTTCACGATTTACTATAAAACATATATACTTATGTTGATTACTCAAATTTCATAGTAAAAAATTACTCTACTGATCTGTGTGATATCTCAACTAACCATTATATCATCTTATAATTAGGGCATGCTATTTATTATTTGATTTTTACTATGGATACATGGGTCAGAGTAGTGATTACATCTATATATAATATATAATATATATATTAAATTAAGACATTAATAAAGCACACTACTAGTATTAAACACTACAAGTGTTTTCATCAATCAAAATTTATAAAATTTGCATAATTTGAAGATCAGGTGTAACCTTAATTTTTGAAAAAATATGTTTTTTTAAAAAATTGTCAATAATAAAAATTTCTGTTTAAGAAACCTATTTTTATATTTTAACAAAAAAAATTCCTTGCAAAATTTGTATATACTATAACATGAACTCTAACCTAACTCTAAAATCAAAAAAATTTTTGTATATTATAGTTTGTATTAAAATTCAATCACAATGTTGTATTATTTTTCTTCAACCAAGTGCTTTTCTCAGTAATTCTTCCTTGAACAATATTCACTATTCACACCTACCTTAGATATGCTATCTAGCTTGCTTTATACTGCCCAAATTGACATCCTGGGACCCTTCTCTTATAGTGTTTTAGTTCTTATCTGATAGAATTATAGTTACTCAAAAAGTTACAGTAATGAAAGCTTCATCTGGCTTGCCTTTCATCATCCAAATACTGTATAGGTTTGTACCAATATTATTTATACTTCTAGCAGAACTAGCTGATCAGGACCCTGAAATATACATAAATAGGTCAGGTTAATTATAGGGTTACTAAAAAAAGAAAGATCTGCAGAAAAAACTTTAAAAATAAGCAAAAAAATTACTATAAATAGAAAAAATCTGTATAAAAAACCTCAAAAATAAGCAAACTCATACCTGACCTATCTATGTATATTTCGAGGTCCTGCTGATCTTCTTTAGCCTGACTTCTGTTGGTATATAACATTACACAAAAAGCTGCCAACTAGTTTATGCCATATTGGACTATTCTTATATTTTGTAACTTTTTTTATTTTCCAAATTGGGTTCTAACTATCAAATTCAAACTACTACTAACACATGTTGAAATAAGGCAAATCAGATTCAAATCAGCATTACAAGATCCTTATATGAATCTGATTTGAAATAGATATTTGGCACAAATAGGACACCATTAGGATACAATTCGGTTTCATATTAGCATTCAAGACATATCAAACCAATAGCTCAATAGGTAAATTGATAAAGCTGTTAGATAAAATTTTAATAGCTCTATCGATTTCCCTATTGAGCTATCAGTTTCCAATATGAATCTGAATTGTCCTAATAGTGTCCTATTTGCACCAAAAATTTGATTCAAATCAGTTTTATATCAGAATCTTGTAATGCTAATTTGAACCTGATTTACCTTATTTCAACCTGTGTAAGTAGAATTGAACTGGCAATCTTTGATTGAAAACCTGAGAGCATAATTGCTATGCTATTGAATTGCAGATCTAAGGTTTTGCATTATATATATTAAAATTTATATATATAATAATACAAAGTCTTAAGGTGTATTAAACTAAATTCTTTCTGACAATAACTTGAACCAAATTTTTATACTTGAAGAAAACAAAAATTTTGTTAGAGCATTGTTTATACATAATATATAGTAGAATAACATAGAAAAATAGTTTTTATAAAGGTCAACCTACTCTTAGAGAACTCCTTTGTATATTTAGCATACAAGCCAAAGCATCTTTTTACAAGATAACTGGCAAAAAGTAAAGCTCTTGTATAAATATTTTGGCAGAAGTTATAAAGGCTTTTGTTGGCAAAATATCCTGTAGCAAAACAATAAAAAACAACAAAAATAATGAGTTTTTTGAATATATACTCCTTTAATTTGATACAAGTTTTGTTTCCACTCTTCTGCCTTTTTTCCAAAATTTTTTTTCAAAAAAGTGGATAAATTATTTACTCCTATTAAAAGATCTGCATTGTTTACCTTTTCCAAATTTGACAAACTCAGTAGAATGCACTATGTATTTGTTTTGGTATTAATACAGTACTACTCCAGATGATGGTGATCTATATCTATAGTTAAAAAGTTATTTGATAATGAATATAAGTTAGAAGAAAATTTTAATGATAAGGTAAGTTTATAGTAGAGATATACAATCATTGTATTTGTTATATAATTTTTTCTAAGCCTAGCACAGGTTATAATAGTGCCACAGATCACTCTTCTTTAGAGTTTTTTTTATTTTTTATTTTTTATATTTTGAGAGTTTTTTGTATATTGTTCATTATTTTCTTCAGTATAAGATTTGCTAAAAGAAATGCACTTTTTATAGTGTAGCAGTCCAATTGTATTTTTCAGTATAGTTTTGTATACTGATACAGTAAGTCACACTTGGATATCATATTTTGAATACCAGATGATATCAAACTTAGTATTAGATTAGTATGTAATAGTTACTATTCAATATAAAATCTAATAAAGTCTTGGTAGGACTGCCAAAGTAGAAAAAATACAAAACTTTAGCAATCTCATGACTCTATAATTGGATTTTAATAATTATAAGCTTGTTAGAATTGTCTTATTAAGATAATTGTTTTGGTAGTAAAATTATCTAAAATGGACTAGTAAATCAAAAGTTATTTAATATTACATATATATTTTTATAATATATTATAATTATTAGCAGTTTATTAGCCAATCAGAATTGAGATAAAGTGTTTACACCATACATAGATAGAGTGATACTAAGTAAAAAAATTACATAATAAAGGGTACACCCCTTATATAATTTAAAATTTCAATTACTAATCTTTATTAATTTATTACATCATTGCTTTGATATCTTTTTATTTCACAATAAACCAATCACTTAATTAACAATTACCTGCTTTGCCACTATCACAAATCAAACCCAGAATTAAAATTTTGCCCAGTTTTGATTTCTTGCAATAAAGCTAATAAAATTTGGTACAACACAAGAAAAATAAACCCAATTTCAAGCTTTACCCATAATTTCTTCAAACTATGTATAATTTTAAAAGGCTTGAATTATCTAATTGAGTTACAGTAATTTATAAATTGATATTTCTGGTTTTGCATGATAGTGTTGCACAGCTACCTTATTACTAAATTTAACAAATAGTTCAGGTTAGTAAACTGTTTAACAAGTTTTCAGATGTGTTAATGAGATTCTTCTTAAGAATCCTTTGCCATTAACATATAATGATCTTTGAGTAGTGAATCAGTATTGGAAATTTTATGTTCTCATGTTCTTATAAGAATATCACTTTTAATTTGAGGACTTTATAAAATTTAAGATGTTTTTATGAAATTATTTTGAGAAGAATAAGTCTATAATTATGTTTTCTATATAAATATATAAAGTAATAAAAAAATTATTTTTATTAATTTAAGAGTTTAAAATAATTAAGTTCTAAAAATTTATTTTGTTAGTCAGTTGTATAGAGAATAATTTAGTTGTTTTTGAATCATAGAAAATTTTGAATAATCGTCAGAAATTTTTTAAATAGATTATAATTAATTACTAGCTATATGGGTGCTACTAATTGATATAACCAAATAATTATAATTGATTACTAGCTATATGAGTGCTACAATACAGAACAGTAAAAAACATCCAATCTATACATATGAGTGAAAATTTGTGGTGCTTATATAATCAATTGGTGCAAATTAGTAATATCTAATAAATACTATTTTTATTGCAGTTTCTAGTAATAATTATTGAATTAAATGCTTGACTAATCAAGCATTTATAAACAATTTTATTATTTTAAAAATAGTATAGTTTATATTTATATTTTTAAAGTACTAAATAATTATTCTAATAATTCTTTTACTACCTCTTTCTAGTCTTTTCTTGATCTTTCTTCTTCTGGTAGTACAATTATATCTACGAGTAGTTCTTCTATAACACTATATTTTGCTTGAAAATATTTTTTTTATTGTTAAGGTGAGGTCATGCCTCTGGACTTTATTGGATGTATATTGATCATTACACATTACTGCTTACAATCTTTACTATCTACTAAGTACTGAGACTTGGACTATTTATCCATAATCTAAACCTACCAGAGCCTACCAAATTACTATTTATATAGCCAGCCTGGTTTTGTACGTCCCTTCCTAGCTGCTGATTAGTATTCATATATTTGCCACTTTACCCACATTTCTAGTATTGTCACTTCCAATTTGGTGTATGTAATTCCAGGTAGGCACTTTATGCTTCCAAATTGGTACACCCAAAGTTCCCTACTGGCATACTTCTTATCTCAAGCTATACAGCTGCCTCTACTACATTGGGTAAGTATTTCAAGCCTGCATGCTGCCACAACTAACCAATTTTCCTGCGACTTCGGGACCCAGAATTTAGTGTTCTGAGTTCAGAAATATGCAAATGACTGTACTCCCTGCTATGGTGACGAGGTATTCAGGCATGTTTCGCCGAAGCTTCCAGTACCAAGCATAGTTGGATGGCATCATAAGGCGGCTGGCTGACCCAGCTTTTATACTACTATATGCACTTGTACTAGCTATACCTGTATTGGTGGTCCCAAATCCTCTTAACGTCCTAAGACTCTCATCTGAGTGTGCCCAGAGCTCTGTTGGGTCTTGACACACACACACCTCCATGCTTCCACTTTTGTTTGAATATTTAAAGTTGCTAAGTTTGATATAATTATATTGAATATTTGTTTGGTTGATTATAATATTTTAGAGAATCTGTTTGTTTTACTAAAATTATATGTTTTACCAATATCAATTTACAAATAATTATTTTGCTAACAATTATTTTTAGTTCTTTTATTAAATCCTAAAAGATAGATATATAACAATAACAAAATTAGCTAGAATTAGTTATAATGCTAGCTGAGTTAGTTGCCATTATATTTTTCAAAAAATAAAGAATTTTGTAATAAAACCATGTAATTTTATTTATCATAGTTAGAATCAAGTTTAGAATTAGGGTAAAATTTTATTAGTAATATGAATATTACAAGTATAACTACCAAATCATTTATATAAAAATGCAAATTTTGCTTAGCATTATATAAATTTTAGGTAATTATTATTTATAATTTATTATATTTTATGGAAATAGAAATTTGTCGCACCTACAACATGTCGCACCCCCAATTCGCCAATCAAATTACACGATTTTGTAGGCAAAAAATTTTATTTTTTAAAAATCCAAAATTTTACTAGTAAAATGTAAAAATAAATAAGCGATATCAAAGTATATTATGTAAAATTTTATTCTGAAAAAATTTTTCTAAGTCATAAAGATAGATTATCTTAGTAAAAAAACGTTTTATAAGAAAAATCAATAATTTCGAATGTTAGCACATATAAATTTTTTTTTACTAATATAAAACTATCCTTACATTTAAGAATTATATGTAAAATTTTATGCTAAACAATTTTCTAAGCTAAAAAGGTAGATTGTTTTAGTAAAAAAAAAGGTTTATATGTGCTAACTTTGGAAAATTTTGATTTTTCTTATAAAATGTTTTTTTTTACTAAGACAATCTATCTTTATGACATAGAAAAAGTTGTTCAGAATAAAATTTTACGTTATATGGTATGCTATTTTATATAAATTTTATACTTTATTATATAAAATTTTTAATTTTTAAAAAAATTTTTTTTGCCTATAAAATCATGTGATTTGATTGGCCGAACCAGGGGTGAGACATGTCGCGGATGCGACAAATTTATTTTCCCATATTAAATTATTTATATTTAAACTCCATATATAATTATTTGTTATATGGGCCAATTGGATGCATTTCAATTAATGTGATATATTCAAATTGAAGATCAAATTGTTAAATATGACCAATCAAATTGCATATTATTATAATCTGATTTCCCATTTTGGAAATTTGTTACTCAATTGTTACTCCTAAAAAGAAAAACAACAAATTTGCAAAATTTTGGGCTGAATTATTCTGGTTGTGGGCCAGATTTATTATTTTTTTTATTATAATGCTATAACAATATGATTTTGGCACATTAAATAATCTTTATATGCATCAAATTTACCCATATGTATATTATGCATAGCTCAACCAGATATTTTAGCTAAGTAAAATTATTGGTATAAAATAAGAAACAAGTTATTTATAGTTAGCAAAATGATACAAAACTATAATTATAAGAAATAATTTGGAATAATACATCTAGTAATAAACTAGTTATAATGAACTATATAATAAAAATAAAACAAACCTATAAAAATAAACAAAGAAATTATATAAGGCTATACAAATTTAATTACTTGATTTTTATAGCATAAATTTTTTAAATTAATATGCAGCTAGCTTTATTTTTTTTAAAAAAAATTCATATATAAAGTTTTATAAAATATATATATAATTTTCATAAAATCCTACCCAGTTATTAAAACATATAAAAAATTTATTTTAAGGTTTCCAATTTTGACCTGGCTGGATTATGAAAACCAATTAATTAATTTTTCATAGTCTAATAGATTAAATAACTTTCATTTTTATTAATAATAATAATGTTTAAAATTTTTTACATACAATTTTATAGTATTAAATATATTATTTTATTTTTTTTTATAAGTATAATTAATTTATTAATTTAATCTAGAGGGTCTTAATTTCTCTATCAAATTTATTTGTCAACATTTATAAATTTGATCTGTTTTAGTAATATTTATATTTATTTTATCTAGTGGGTCTTTTAATACTTCATTTATTTTATTTGTCAAAGTCTCATCAATTAGTTTTTTTAATTTTTCCTCAGAATCTTCTGCTTCAGAAACTTCCAGAATTCTAGAATCCAAACTTTTTTTATCTTCAACAGTTTCTATATATTTTTTAAGCTCTTTAACTGAAGCTCTATACCATCTAAAAATTTATAATATTAATTAATATAAAGTATAATTTTGATATAGATAAATAAATATTATTTACAAAATTCCTGGAAACCAATTAATTTTTCTTCTTTGATGAGGTAACATCCAAAAAAGTTCAATTTCAGATAATATCTAAAAAGAAATTATAGTAATTATTTTATACTATTTACAGATAATTATTAAATAAGTATTTTTTTTTATCTCTCCTCTTAGTTGTAAAAAGGATTCTTCATTATTTCTATCATCAATAGCGTTTCCAAGTAATGAAATAAACAAATTCAATAAATAAACAGTTGTAAAAAATGAAAATATAACTAATAAAAATGCTAATGTCCAGTTATTTTTTAAAACCCATGATGAAACCTGTTAGCATAAAATATACAGCCAAAATTGAAGTACTAAACATTGTAAACAAATTTGTGCTATCATCTGGAGTTTCAATAAGTGTTGATTTTCCAACAGTTCCATTAGATGAAATAAATTGATATGTTGAAACTAAGTTCCAACCAAGGTTTATTAGCATCATCAGTAAAACTTGGCTGATCATAAGAATAATCACTAGTAGGTCTTAATAAAAAGATGCAAAGAATGGCAAAAGCTAAAACTAAAATACCTAAAACAACAAGAAAAGAAAAGACTTTTTGTGCTACTCCAATCATAATTGCAAAATAAGTACCAAAATAATCTAAAGTACGGAAGAAAAATAAAAATTTGATTTCAAGCAAAAAGGCAGCAATAGTTATAATCCAAGTTGACGGAGTTTTATCATGCAGCCATATTAATGAAGTTATTGTTGGAACTAATATTGCAGCAAGATCTATCATAAAATTATAATAAATTAAAATTATAAAATTAAAGTACAGTATTAATATTATAAACAATTATATATTCCAATTAATTATAAAATTAAATATATATACCAAACCAATTCCAAGGACTAGCAATATATGCTATTGGCTTAAAAATGAATTGACGAACTTCAAAAATAAAATGAAACAGACCAAAGGAAATAGTTGCAACCAAAAGAATTGCTTGATTATTCCAAGAAATTTTATGCTCTGGAATTGTTAAAACAATTAAAAAGCAGCACATAAATGTTGAATATATTGCCTATATTATAAAATAATAAAGCCTCCCATAGGTGTTCCACTTGAAATTGATAAGTGCTTTAATATTCCACCATTTATAATAATCAGAAGCAACCAATAACGAGGTAAAAGGATTTCCTTGCAAATAAAATAATTCGCTATAAGAATAATTTTTGGAATATGTTGCAAAACTTAATAATGGAAATATTAAAAGTACAGTTTCTTGAGGATAGATAGTAATGTAAGTTGAATAAAGCGAATATGGAAATGCTAAAATTGATAAACTTGTGGATAAGATTTTTTTTAACAAATCCCAATTTTTTGAAATCCAAAAAATAAAGTAATTGAAAAATGAAGTATTAGATAAATAATGTAAATCAATATAATTTCCGTAATGTTGAAGATTAAACAATAATAAATCATGATATTATGCAAACCATAATCAATACGGCCTTTCGTCATATTTGTCTTGGATAAAAATTCTTCCGTAAATCTTTTATTTTTATTAGATTTTTCCAACGTTGTTAACATAAAAGCAATTTGGCTGGTTATTAATACAAAACTGTAAATGTCACCTTTCTTAAGCATTGACAGGCTGAGATCATGACAATAATTAAGTAATTCATTAATTCCTGAATGCCGACTATTACTCATTAAAGACAATTTAAATATATCTTTGCCATATAATTTTAATAATGCCGAATTTTTCACTTCTAACTCCACTTGGGAAATCAAGTTTATTTTTTTATAAATAGGCACAACAGGGAATTGGTGGAAGTAAGATTTCAAAGCTAAAATTGTAAAAAATTAAATTCTTTTTAAATAAAGTTAGAAGATTAATTATGGAAAGTTTCGGTAATTTGGGTACTTCAATCATATTTTCAAGTTCATCACACCAACAATAAATTAATTTTATTTCAAAATATTCTTCAGATGATCTATTGTATAGATCAATATGCTTAACTGGCAAACCAACAATATATCACCATTTTTAAGCAATTTAATTTCAAGGATACTGCCATAATCTAATGTAATGCCTCCTAATGCATCTATTGTCTTGTCAGTCTCAATTTGGGCTTTTAACCGTATTATCGAATATTTCTTATATTTTTCATATTCAATAATCCAAGTAAATGGCTCCCCGCTGTATAATTCTTGTTCATTTGAGGAATTCTGAGTTAAATTCGGTCTGATTCGTACTCTTTATCATTATACTTATCCAAAATCTCTTGTATAAATTGCATATTTTCATTTATATTGAAATATATATACGCATTACCCTAACAATGCTCTTTTTGTTTTAAATATTCTATCCAAAAATCATTTTGAGACAATTTTTGAATCGACAAATAATTATTATCAATTTTTATTATATAATCGGAGATAATACTATAATCAATAATATTAATAGGGCCATTTGATTTATCATTAAATGCAACATGATAAATATCATGCAGGACGTGAGTATCAGGAGGCTTATCGAGAGTGTGCGTATGTAGATTCAGTATATAAGTTATGACGTTCGATTTCACGATTCAGACCAGAAAAAAACAACCGTTCTTCTTCTCCTGATCCAATAAAACAGAAATTATGCAATTGTTCATCAAAAAATTCTAAATATGTTAATTAATTAAATAAATTAGATACGTATTCATTGGTGCAAAATGTTAACTTTCCTGGCGTTACCAACCTAAAAATTTCGCACAACCATAAAATTTATTGATCATCCGAAATTTTCAATAACTACTTGAAATTTTTTTTATTTTAATACATACTTTTGTAGGATTAAAATAAAGGGAATTATTGTATTGGTTTAGAGAAATCTTTGCTAGATGGTTAAAAAAATTAGAACATAAAAAAAAAGAACGATTGGGCAAGTTTTTTTCTAAACTTTAAGCAAAGATTTCTCGTTAACCATCTATCCGGATTCGATGATTTTTTTATTTTAATTCAGAGGATCTATCCCTATAAAAACTCGATACACGGAAATGCATGTATAAATACGAAATTGTATGCGGGTAAGCACGGGTTTCATAATCACTGCACGGAAATTGCACGGAAACTGATCATCCAAAAAATTTAATACACGTTATCGCACGAGAAATCGAAATCCGTGCACTATCGTGCATAGTATTATATCCATATATTGACGTGTATTATGGCGGTTTGCAGAAAGGTGTGACCCCATGATTTTCATGATGATGATGCGGAGAATCTTTGAGATTCTAAATAGGGAATCTAATCATTAAAAATCCGTAAAAAATTATATAATTATTTGATCAGTGATTACATAACTAATACAGTAATATACATATAATAAATAACCCACATTCATGTCACTTCGATTAAAAATTTTATGTTGTCCAGGTATTTGTTTCCATGGATTTGTTACGGTTCCCCATTTTTTATATAATCGTAACACTTTCTTTACCAAACCCAGAGACTGTTTCCATTATCTCTTTATTGAGTTTGTAAGCGAGATTTTCATTAGG
>QKWP01000162.1:160747-175624 GCA_003550325.1 Gigaspora rosea | reverse complement strand
TAGTTTTAGTAATTAGAAGTATTTTCTTATTCGATATGTAAATTATTAAATTAAAGAATTTGTATTATAAAATTTAATTAATAAAATAATTAAAATTAGTTAATAAAATACAAAATTTAGTTAATAAAACTTATAAAATTTAGTTAATAAAATTATAAAATTTAGTTAATAAAATAATGCATATACGACGATATATGTTATTATGTATATGTGTATGGATATATGCTATTATATATTACCTGCACGTAAATATGCACGAGACAATGCACGAGAAAACACTTAAAATTGCACGTTAGTACGTGCACCGTTGCACGGAATCCGCGCCCTTTTACGTGCTGTAAACGTGCTTTCCCATACATTGTCTCGTATAGATTTACGTGCAGGTTCGTGTGGTTCCATATCCAAACTTTCTCGTGTATTGCAGTATAATTCCGTGCTGCAATTTGTTATAGGGTATGTTTTAAAATAAAAAAATATTAAATTTATATAGGTATTTGTCGAGACAAATTCATTGAAAGATGAAAAAAAATTTAGCCGCAGTTTCTTTTTTATAAATAACTAAAATTTGAATGAAGATTACTAGACGTTTACTTGATCAAATTCTATCAAATCTTTTATTTGATATAATTTCAAGGTCAAAATAAAAAATTTGATAGAATTTGGTCAATAGGTGTCGAGTAACTTTCATTCAAATTTTAGGTATTTGCAAAAAAAAAAAAAGATTATTATAAAAGAAGCTGCGGTTAAAAGTATTTTTTTTAGCATTTAATGAATATTTCTCGGAAACTACGTATAAAATTTTTTATTTTAATTCTATAAACTCGTAGAAAAATAAAATAAAACAATTTCATTGAATTGGACATAAGGCTGTCGAATAATTTTTGCTTAAAGTTTAGAAAAAGAATTTTTGGTTGATTGTTCATTCATTTCTGATATTCTAAATTTTTTAAACTGCTGGCAAAGATTTCTCGATAACCACTAAGCAAAATTCAATAAATTTTTTGTTTTAATTCTGCAAAAGTATAGAATAAAAAATTTACCACATTTGGTCGAATAGTTATTGTGAAACATTCGCTAGAAGTTAAGAAAATTTTAAAAATTTTAGATGATCGCTAAAATTTGATTGATTGAGAGAAATTTTTTAGGTTTGTAATGCTAGGACAGTTCAAAATGTCGAACGGTCATATAATATAACGAACAGTATCAATACTGAGCAGATGATTACAGAAATTTTTTTCATCAGAGGTAATTTATGAATGTGCTGTCATGCAGCTCATAATTTTGATAAAAAAAAAAACAAGTCTGCACAATATTGTATACTTAATATTTATAAATAATTTTACATAAAAATACCTACTATTTGCTATCATCATACCAGATTTTGTCAAATAAACACAGACCACATATCTGGAACGAAGCATAGCGGGCTTTATTATGATTGGCTGATTTTTGAAGATCATCTTATCATATGAAAGCCTTATTAAAGTAACGATTTTCTGTCACAAGATTGAATTCGGAGCCACGAATACGAATTCCTAGAGTGTAAGACAAAAAAAATTGGGAAGTTCACGTCTTACTTTATAAACTGTCAAAGTAATTCGGTAATCCACGAAGTAATTCGGAAGTTAAATGAGAAGCAACATATTTCACCCTTGAATAGGGTGTACGTTAACAAATATGTTGAAATGCCGTACTTGGTAGACAAGCAAGAGGAACTCAAATAAAGAACTATTTTTTTGGTAGTAGACAAAGGTATGGATTGTTAAATCAGTAAATGAAGCAACGAAGTTTTTTTTTTTTGCTTTTATTTGTTTTACTTGTCTTTCTTTTAGTATGTCAGCCTAAGATCTAGTGCATTGAGAAAGGTGAATGTCGAAATGTGGAGGAGTATTGTAATTAAGGTGTTAAAATATATAAAAGAAGCGTCGAATATGTGGGGTTTGAATATTAAACATAGCGTATAGAGCATATTGGGCTTAAAAACATGAAAACAGAGGAATAATCATGAGAACTATATAGCTATAAAAAAAGGTTTTTTTCAATTTAATTATTTAGACTGAACGAATTTCTAAAAAGAAAAAGTTATTAATTTTTTTTTTTTGTATTTAGGTCTCTTGTGAGTCTTCGCAAGATTATTAATATGTTTAGATCATGGTTGTTCAACGATATTGATATTGATGAAAGGTGTCGAAATGTTAAAAGATAAGTTCAAGTTTCGTGTGCTTTTACTTATTGTAGTTGATTAATTATTTTAATTTATTTATATTAATTTAATTATTATTCTATCTATAATTATTTATTGTTGGCAAGTGATTTAGTTTTAAGGATTTTATCGTTAACACGAATCAAAATTTGTGTCAAAGATCTTTTAGATTATTTTAGATTATGCTTATTTTTTTTCTTGATTATTAATTAATAATAGGTCAAATTAAAATGTGTTACTTTTTGTATATGCGAATCTACAAAAGCATTTGTTAAAATATGAATAGTTAAATATTGTATAAAAAAATGATAGTTCCGTATTTAAGATTTTTTTTAATAAAATAATAATAATAATAATAATAATAATAATAAATAAATAATAATAGAATTATACGCGTATAACATTAGATCCAAGTACTATAATAAATCATTGTAATTCTTAAATTTAAATAAGTGTATCTTTTTATTTAATCTTACAAAATATTTACTTCGGCTCGTTCTTAATATAAATCTATAAGCCAATCAGATTTTGTAAAATCACGAAATGATCTACAAAAATTATCCAATCAGAATGAAAGCCCGCTATGCTCTGGAACGATCTAAATTATCACCACCTATTGCTAACAATGTATTGTCACTATTCAATTCCATTTGAATTTTCCGAATTAATAAATTCAAATCTAGAATATATTTCATATTAAACTTCCGAGTTATCAAGTCCCATTGCATAACTACAGGCATTTTGTAATCGAGGCACATAAATAATTCATGACGGTAAATAATCTTTTTTTACGAGTTCAATACTATTTTTGCATGTCCATTCCTGTTTTCCATTAGTATTTGATTTTGAAAAGATATAGGCTCGATAAACAGGCCGCAATTTATAATTACTAAATCTTCATTTTCTAGAAAGGCAACACTTATTGTCCATCCTTCTAAACCTTGCGCATTCAATATCTGCCTTAATTTAGTTTTGATAGCAATAATTGCTGTTAAAATAAACTTTATTAATATAAATTATAATTAAACTTTTTAATGATTAGAGGGTTTCATAATTAACAAATAAGTGACGCATTTTGAAAATAAGTAGGATTTTTTAAATAGTACTTTTACTATGTTGAATTATAAATCGGAAAAATGAAATAAGTTTTAATTATGAAACCCCTATTAATTAATTTTAACTAACCAAAATCAATTGCAAATCCATAACCACTTAATTCTATTATTACTTGTTTACAATTTGAGACCCCTAGTAACCCATCACCGTATATATTTTCGAATATATTTTCGAAATTCAAATCAGGCACTTTACAAAATTTATCAGTGTTTAGTGCATGTTCAAGATCATTAACGTTTAATGAACCTTCGTAATTGACAATAAGTTCATTCGTAATGGACCATACCACAATTGATATATCTTCTTTACTTAAAGTTGCAATACATTTCATATTTGGTGATAAAACATAACTATCAATTTTTTTTCCTCCATGGGGGACATTGTTTTTTTCCTCGCGCGGAACATCAATCGAAATCTCAGATTTTGACAAACTCATTTTAAATAAGAACGACGATAATTATTTTTGAAAGATGTATGTACAGTAATAAGGTGGAATCTTTCAAATGGTCAAAGTTTGAACACATTTTATATGTAGAAAATTTNGGGGGACGTTGTTTTTTTCCTCGCGCGGAACATCAATCGAAATCTCAGATTTTGACAAACTCATTTTAAATAAGAACGACGATATTTATTTTTGAAAGATGTATGCACAGTAATAAGGTGGAATCTTCAAATGGTCATAGTTTGAACACATTTTATATGTAGAAAATTTATCAGCCTTCAAAAAAATCACATTGCGAGTGCAGCCCTTGTGGCTTAAAAAACTAGGTGCAATACAACGGATAAGTAACAGAATAAAGTGTATAGTCTATTTAAAACATAATACCCATAATTGAATAATATGTTATCACAGAACATTAATCAAATCAAAAAATAACGATCATTTATATGCATAGGCGGAAACGATGTTTTCTCTAATTTCTGAATGCACATGATATTAATATTACGCATGTGTCATCAAATTTCATATACTGCATATCATATAATACGTATCACAATTAATTTATTATAGATAATTGAAAGCTATTGAATATATTTGCTAATTGACGAAACTGTAATAGAATCATTGACAAATTAGACATCATTAACACAGCCCTAGTATTGTCCACAAAAAAAAGTAGTTTACGTCGTAGTTAAAGCTCTGAAGCACAACAACGATAAATTGTGCATGGCAGTGGTAATTCGTTATTACTAAAAAAGATTTGTTATTGTTTATTATTGGCTTTGAGTTTTACTTATGACATAAGCTACATTTATTTGTGGGCGATGCTAGGACTGTTCATCATTAGCTGAGTTCTTTCCTGTAAATATTTATAAAATTTGTTCAAATCTTAAAAAATAGGCCAAAAATTTAAGGGTCATAAAAAATAAAGTAGGTTTTACGTTATTGGGCAAAAATCGTAATTCATTTATGAAATCTTTCTAATAATAATTTTTTGAAATTATACTTGACAAAATTTATTATTACTTCAAAATTTTAAACATTCAAAATTATCTTCTCATTGTAATACGTAATACTAAGTCCAAAATTATGATTTTAACTTGAATATGATAAATTCAAATGCCAAAATGCAGAAATAACAACTTTGTCACCATCAAACAAAATATTTCTGTCCCTGGTTTGGCATGAATACATACGCTGTTATTTATTTATTTCTTCACTATGTTGACAATGATAAACAGTATCAGCCGAGAACTATTATTTTTATGGTGCAAATGATGAAAGACGAAATCCTAAGGCCGTTTTTAGGTAACGTCATTCCCCCGCTCTTAACTGCTCCCCTGAAAATTCAACAAGCCAATCACAATGCAGTATAAACTTCGATAATCATGTGATTAATTTTTGACCAATGAATTTGATTAACATTCTTAGGACTATATTTGTTTGTTTAATTTGTTTTACCCTCCCCCGTGCCTGAGCCTAAATATTGATGTTAACCTAATAATCAACTGAAAATGGCCTAAGCTCAATAAAAGCGAAATTTCGATCAAACCCCAACTAAAGAAATACCACTGGCAATTTGTAAAAATCACAGGAAAGGATGAAACTTTGAAGCTCTATTAAATCGTGAAACAACGTGAAAGGTCATAGTGGTATGTAAAATTTATTTTTAACGATACAATATGTGCATTGTTACTGTTAAACGATAGTGTTTCTTATGTTTAAAGTAATGTGTAAGAAAACCCTTTGTTTATTATAAATAAAGCCAGCCTTAGGGCTTTCAACATAATATTGAACTTAGCACTGATAAATTTGATTAATTATCTAGATATGTCACTAGTTAAATTAAAACTAAATAAATTATAAGCGTGTGCATCGTGCGGAGTGATGTATTTTGATTTTATGTCCAAACTATACATGATGTATAAACTATTTACGGCTGTGTCAAAATAATTAGGCTCCAAATTTTAGGTTGAAATCAAGTCATTATCCGAAGTAAAAACTAAATCTAAATTACATATTATAACTTAAATTGATGGCCGCAATTTTATATTATAATTTCATATATATTAATAGAAATTCTTTCGCCATGTTAATTTCTGAGATAACTTAGCAATTTAATACTGAATCAAATATCAATGTCAATACTTCTAGCTAGGCTAAAATAGTTTTTATGATATGTATATTTTCACGGCATTAATTTTGAATTGAAATATTGACCATCAGTTGCGGTACAAATTCAGGTAGAATTTATTCAGATAAACTTTCTACGCCATATAATCCAAACTACCTTTTTATAAATTCGGCACAACGAAAATTTATATACTATTGACTTTTAAGAGAAAAAGCATTAGAAAAATTATTCGCAAAGGTTATTTGAAAAAACGTTAGATTAACATCCTTAACCCTTGGTAAGAATAAGCTCAGTTTTGGGAAAGCTTGTCAAAAGCACAACCTTGACTTTTTATGTCTTAGTGAGACATGACTGATTTAAAGCCTAAAATCTAATAATTGAGACCCTGTACAAAACATCTCTTTAGTTATCATAAGAATGCTACATGGGTCTCCTGCCGATAGCAAGCCTCAATTTAGTGTCAAGAATCAGTTTTTCTCAAAAACTTGCAAAAGAATTCGCCTTTTGCGCATTAACAAAAGGCTTCCTTGAGCGATTTTACTATTAAAGCCTTTAGATGCTCTTCCAAATCTAAGTGAACTTAAAATTTTTCCCGTGGGAATATCTATAACTTCCCTTATCATAAATAAGATGGATGGTGCTTCGCAGCATCATATTAAATATATAAATACAAAAAAAAAAAAAACTACATTTTTTTTTACAAGTTTCTATAAAGTTTTTTTTTTTAAAAAAAAATAAAATCATGCAATTTTTTTAAAGACTTCAAATGAAGTTTTAGAAAAAGGTTTAAAATGTAACTTTAAGAATCGAAATTAATAGTATAATTGATAAATTTTATATTTTAATACAATAAATAAGCATAAAATATTTTCTAGAGAATATTTGTAACATTAACGTTGTTTTAGCATTGAATATATGTTAGTTCGAATAATTCCGATATGCATATGATGCAGAAATAAATATTATTGCATGGGTCTTATGTGACAACCCGTGCTTTTTTCATTTACTTATTGGTACGGTGTTACACTAGAAAAATTAAAAATTTTCTTTCCGATAGCCCTATCGGTATCCCGTGATCAAATTATGTCGATCACTATGAACTCTTGAACCGTAAACCCCGATCATCGATTTGATCGATGACCGATTGACATACGAATATTCTTTTCTATTTCTTTATTTGTTACTATATACATATCTCTTTTATTTCCTATTTTGTTATACGTATACATATCATTTCTTATTACTTTATTGGTATATCATACTAAGAATTGGATCGAAGTCTATTATAGATATGATAATCGATCGGAAGATAGATCGACTGTCATCATCTGGCCTCCGATTACACCAACACGCTTGAATAAGAAGTCTTCCGTACGTGTCTCATGGCGACACTTGATTATTTAGCCTATCTCGGATGCCCCGAGGCATTCAAATATTTTCAGGAATCTGCTGATATGTCTCGGAATTTTATTTTTGCAGACGGAACTTTTAAATAAGGCAAAGGTGTGGTTGAAACTAATGTGATTAATGAAGGGATTGGTGTTGAAAAGAATCAAATGATTCTAAAAATAAGTTGACCACGGATAAAAGTTTTCTTGAATAGACTACTGTAATTAATTTATGTATCTAAAAACATGTATTTAAAGGCTGAATTCTGCCTTCAATAAAGACTTCAGACTTCGATCTGATCCTTTGTTTAATAATAAACCTTGACCTTATATACGTTAGTAGGCATTTCAAAGCTGAAGCCAACTTATATGCACTGTTATTATCAAATTTTCACTACTGCTGTTAGCGTTATGCTGCTATATTGTTTATTTGTTTTATTAGTTATTTAACACTGCTGCTGATACACATATTGACAAACCGATATTTGATTGTTTTATTGATAATACATTTAAGACTATAGATAGATTTATTTAACTGCTGTATTGTTTAATTGTTTCTGCTGGTTAACGATTGATATCGTTAGATAACCCTTTGTTTAATTATATACTGATTCATCCCCTTTTAACCCCTTACACACGATTCAACTCCTTTTACGCCAAAGTACTGTTATAGAACGATAGTTTATTATATTACCTTATTATTTTATTATTTCATTTTTATTATTATATTTTATTATTATATTGTATTATATTATTATCTTGAGAAGTTAGAATAGTTTATAACGCTTATAACGATTATCACGCTTATAACGCTTATAACGATTATCACGCTTATAACGCTTATAACGATTATCACGCTTATAACGCTTATAACGATTATCACGCTTATAACGCTTATGACGCTTATAACGCTTATGACGCTTATAACGCTTATGTTGCTCTTGTAGATTATAGTGTTTATCATTGTAAATTAACGCTTATAACGCTTATTCTAAAATGTATTTAAAGACACAGAATTTCCCTTAGTCAAACTAGACCAAGACACCCCACTTCTCTTATATTTATTATACATCTTGTACTGGGATTTCTTAGGAACAGAAACCTAAGGATAGCCCTATCTTAGATTATTAATAAAGAAACTATTTATCTTAATAACACCAAGTTTATTATCAAGTAATAGTAAAATTGATAATTCCTCATTGAATACTATACCGAACTGCCCTTAGAGAAGAGTATAATTTCTTACAGACTAAGGAATTATACCTACCTCTTGGACACCGCTATAAACTGATAAAGGATCCCTGTAGCCGTGTCGTTGTTATAGTAAGGAGTAAAAGAAGGCCTCCCTACTGTAACATTTGGTGCCTTCTGGCAGAATCATTTAAAACATTTGGATATTATTGAAGATATTTGAAAATCTCTACCACTCTAGCTGCTGCTGTTCGTCCTGGAAGTCACTTTGCCCAGAGACTCTATAAAACCTATTGCTGCTGCCATTCATCCTGGAAGACTCTTTGCCCAAGAACTCTACTTATATTAATTGCTATTTATTTCTCATAACATTTGCTGCTGCTGTTCATCCTGGAAGACTCTTTACCAAGGATTCTATCTATTTAACTAAACTTACTAACAAAATATTACTAACGATTAATTATTTTGAGATTTAGTCAGGAGTTATAAGGCATATGACTACTGATATTAACAAATTATATAATCGATATATTAGAAACCACCTAGTAGAACATCATCAAAACTCTGCTCTTCCATTTCACTCTCTCCAACTACGTGCTCCTGATCTTTCTTGTCAATAGTGTATCCTCCCCCTCGCAATAGTGGTCATGTTTTTGCTCGAACACCTTTTGGAAGTTTTGGCATTGGTATTCTGGTACCTACTCTGCTGATTCCTATACCTCTCAAACTACTGGAAACTTTATTCGCCTGACTGCTACTAGAGACCCTGCTAATATCCGTGCTTGTATTCGAGATATTATTTTTAGCTGCCGATATCAAATAGAACTTGACAACCCAAGAGAAATTGCTCTTGCTATTCTTCAACGTTTTACCCATCAAACAACTTTACCTCCTCTTGATTTTGCAGACTATACTACTTTTGACCCATACTTAGACACCGATACTGAAAACTATAACCCTCGATATCTGGACTTAGGATATTCTATTATCGAAGGATCTAGCCCTACTTTTAACACTGTGCCTCTTCTTACTATCCCTGAGGATCGACCCTCTACTCCTCTTGGTTTTAACCTACTCCCTTATAGTGAATATAATAGTGATATTAGCTCTCACACCTCTTCGTTCAACATACTAGCCTACCTGCAAGTCCCACAGTTTTAGCACCTAATCAACAAGATATAGACCTTGAAAAATTTTTTGAAACTACCTCTACTTTTAATTTAGATAGACTTTTACCAGATACTACTGAAGAAACTAGTGAAGAAAACCAAGAACCTTCCTTAACCTCACCTGTAGACAACCCACCTCCCATTATGGCTGAACGAGCGATCGCTAATGCTGCTACTGCTATTAACACCTTAGCTGCTGCGTTTGTACATGGAGGAGTTAAAAGAAATCTTCTTCCTGTTAATTTCTTTAATGGAGATGGAACCCAAGACCCACTCGAATGATATTCAGAATTCAAGAGTGCTGCCGTTGCTAACTGATGGAATGCTGGCCAAAAATTAGAACTTGTCCCTGTCTACCTGAAAGGAATTGCCTTAGACTGGTTTTCCTCTCTTACCACTAAGCCCACTGCTTTTAGTGATAAGGATAATCAAGATACTAGTTTTAAACACCTGTTCCTAAACCGATTTGTTACCCCAAAAAAGAAAGTTATGTGGCAAAAGCAACTTTTCGATGTCAAACAAGGTGCAAATCGGTTGATGACTATATTAACCGGTTTAGAAAACTGAAGCAATGTGTTGACCCTGACGATGACTTCCCTGATGCCTTTGTAATCCAACTCTTTATCCAAGGCCTTCGTCCTGAGTTTGCTATAAATGTACAAGCCTCCGAACCTGCTGATCTTGATGCTGCTATGAAACTGCTCGTAAATGGGAAACTGGAAAACTTATGGCTTCTCCTAATACATATACAGACCAAGCCATTAAACAACTAACTAAACAAATTGCTCAACTTAGTATTAATCTCGCTCAGAAGCAACCACCTGCTAACCTCTCTGTAAACTATGCTGATTCCTCTAAACAAGCCAATCCGATTAAACAACCTCCTATATGCCATTATTGTGGTCGAACCGGACACTTTATTGCACATTGTCGTCTTAAAAAGAAGAATCAAAGTAATGAACGAGGAAGAAACAAACAGTCCAATAATCACAACTATCGACATAACTCTTATAGAAACAGATCTAGAAGTCGAGATAATAGAGACCAAGATTATTATAATAGAGACCAAAGCCATTCTAGAAATAGAGATAATCGTAATAATCGAGATGACTACCGCTCTAGAAGTCGAGACCGATCTTCTTCGTGGAGACCTAGCAACCGAACCCCCTCACCCTACTACAGAAATGTTAACTATCTTGATGGAACTCCTTCTACTACTACCACTACCAACCTATCTCTTGGTCTACAAAAATAGGAAACATTTCTAGACAACCCTTCTGTTCATACTGCACTTTCTTACTTGTATGAAGAAGCTAAAACTGCTAATTTGATCCAGATATCTGCTTATACTACACCTGTCAAATGTAATGTTAAAATCAATCAAAAACCACAAGAAGCTATTATTAACAGTGGAGCCTCTATTAGCATGATCGCACACTAATTAGTCCAAGATCTAGAATTAAAAATAGAACAAGCCTCTCTTAGCTTTATCATACCTGCTACTGGAACCCCTTCTCGTCCTTTGGGAATTATTCGAGACTTACCTATAGAAATAGATGGTGCTATTATTCTTATTACCATTGGAGTAGTCCCTGCCACCTCTTACTTATTATTGCTTGAAATTGACTGGTCAAAGAAAGTTGAAGCCAGTTACAATTGGAAAAATGGATGCTACTCTTTTAAGTAGAAAAACAAGAAACATACCGTTCCTACTTCCTATGAAAACAACCAACCATTACCTTCACAACCTACTGTTACCGACCCTGCTGAATTAGACACTTATAAACAGGAATACTTAGTCCCTCAAGAAGCTTATGCTTTTATCACTACCCATGAACGAGACATTACCTCTACCTCTGATGATGATACCAACCCATGGATTATCCACCAGCCTAGACATAGAAAGCGTGCCCCTCCTAACTCTCGTGTATGTGGCAATTGTGGCTCACCTGAACATCTCTTTGCTAACTGCCCTACCAACCGTTGTAATCGCTGTCGACAGTATGGACATATTGCTGTCCACTGCCCACAACAAGTACCAAAGCGGACCTCTTGCCGTACCTGCAATGGTAATGACCATTTGTACCAAAACTGCCCTGAAAATATTTGTCATACCTGTAGAGCAACTGGACATATTGCCGTTGACTGTTCTTTTGGAGCCCTTAAGGAACAGAACTGAATTTGCCAATGCGAATATAATCCAGATGATATTGAAGCCTGTCGAATGTATAACTTTAGTACAAGGTGTACTCACCACTGCTGTCACTGCAAGAAACCAAATAGACCAGAAGACCTACAAGTTCTTAACAATCAGTTTGTTTGCCGAGGATGTGCCTCTGACTATTATTATGAACTCCCTCTTGATGACCCTCAACGTATATATTATTATAGTCACGGAGAAGGATGTGGAACCCTTGTCCAATGTAAAATCTGTGGAGAAACTAGACCTACCTCTAAGATGAATAATCTAGAAAGCCTAGAACAAGCCCTTTGGTTTTGTGACCTTGAACACCTCTATGCTTATAAAGCAGGACAGGATGTTCTTTACAATGCAAATTATAATTTGTGGACCAGAATCAGACATTATACCGAGTCCAACAAAAGTGCTGGATCTCAGTATGAAATGAACCAGACTCGTATCTTTCGACTCGCCAAGATTTTCTTACAAGAATTGGACCAAAGCCTGACTGAAGCCTTAGAACCTTTAATGACTGATCATATTAACCAACCTTGGAGTCAGTAAGAAATGCAATTAGTACTTTGTGCTGAACATGGTATATTAGAAGAGAATGAAGAATTTCAATTACAACAGACCCTTGAAATTTCCTTTGACACTAGCCATCCTGAATTCTGTAAAAAAACTGCTCTTGCTAATCTTAGAAGAAACTTCTCAGACACACCTATTGACCTTTGCAAGGAATGTCTTCATGTTAAGCACCAGGAAGAACTTGATGATACTGTACAGATTATGTACCTCCACCACCACCAATATTTGAACCAGAACCAGACACTATACTACTAGAACCTACTCAAAATGACCAAACTATTGTCACTATCGAAGTTTTTGAAATATTACAACAACAAGTTGTCCAACAGAACCAGACCATTGAACAACTTCAACAACAAGTCCAAAAACTTGAAAACTTTAATCAACAATTGCTACGCCTTATTCACCAAGACACCCAGTACCTACAGCAGAGAACTGAAACCCTTGCTACTCTGTTTGCAAATACAAATTTTTAGATAATCCTAGGCATAATGGCAGACTACCTGTTGACTTAGACAACTGTATTAACAGACCTTTTAAACCCCCTGAACACCCTATAAATTTAGTACCTACCCCTGTATATAGTATAGACACCCTTATCCATTATGAGGAATATACATTGACCCCAATTACTTCATTAAACGCAGGTCTTCTTGCTGCAGATCAAGAACTTAAATTTAGAACTTACTTGAGAAATTTGCAGACATTTTCGCAACAGACATTAATGAATTAGGAAGGACTGACTTAGTTTCTCATCATATTTTTACAGAAGATGTACCACCCATTCGCTCTAGACCCTATTCTATACCTCCAAGTGAACAGATATTTATTAAAGAGGAAATCCAACGAATGATGAAAAATAAACTTATCCAACCTTCGAATAGTCCCTGGACTTCCCTTGTTGTTCTAGTCAAGAAGAAAAATGGCAAATTATGCTTCTGTATAGACTACCGAAAACTTAACAATGTCACTAAAAAGAATGCATACCCTCTACCTCATATTGATGAAATGTTAAATACTCTTGCTGGATCGCATTGGTTTTCTACTTTGGACCTTGCAAGTGGATATTGGCAAGTAGCTATGCATCCTCGTGATAAAGAAAAGACTGCTTTTGTAACTTGCTATGGATCAATGTGATGCCTTTTGGCTTTGTAATGCCCCTGCTACGTTCCAAAAACTAATGGACCGAGTTTATGAAGGGATTGCTTGGAAATTTGTAGTAGTATACTTGGATGATACTATAGTATACTCTCGAACATTCGATGACCACCTGAAGCACTTGAATGAAGTGTTTCACAGAATCAAACAAGCTGGTTTGCGACTTAATATCGAGAAATGTAACTTTTGGATACAAAGATTACCCTTCTTAGGCCATATAATTGCACCTAGTGGAATAGCCCCTGACCCTACCAAAATTGAAGCCGTACAAAAGATCCAACCACCGCAGAATATAACCCAACTTCGCTCATTCTTGGGATTAGCTGGATACTATAGACAATTTATCCAAAATTTCTCTGCTATTGCTAAACCCTTAAATCGATTGTTACAAAAAGACGAACCATATCGATAGACCCATATTCAACAGGAAGCTTTTAATGAACTAAAAGACCGACTTATTGCTGCCCCTATATTAGCCTACCCTAAATTCAGAAAGACCTTTATTTTGGCCACCGATGCTTTTTACTATGGATTTGGTGCTACTCTCAGTCAATTGGACCAAAATCATAAGGAACACCCATTGCCTATGCAAGCAAAAGTCTACGAAAAGAAGAAGTAAACTACGGCGCAACCGAACTAGAATGTGCTGCTGTAGTATGGACAATCGAACACTTTCATAAATATTTAGGCACTACCAAGTTCATCTTAGTTACAGACCATTCAGCATTAAAATGGCTACGTACTGCTGAACCTAAAGGAAGAATTGGAAGATGGATTCTTAAACTCCAACCTTATAACTTTGAAATCTTTTACAAACCTGGAAGAATCACTCTAATGTTGATGCTCTATCACGCCTACTAACCCAGACAATTAAATCATCTAAATCATGAATTTAAACTGATATAACCAACTTTATGATTACCTAGAATCAGACAAGTTACCAGAAGAATTTACAGACTATGAAAAGAAACAACTAATTATCCAGGCTAGATATTTTGAAATTAGACATAACTTCTTATACAAGAAGAACCGAAAAGATCCAGAACACCCCTTTCGAGTTATTAAATGGACTGAAGTAGAACCGATCCTATACATGATGCATAAACACCCTACTGCTGGACATTTAGGAACCGATACTATGTACTATAAAATAGCTGAACGATATTATTGGGATCAAATGTATCGAGACATCCAAGAATATGTAAAGACTTGTGAAACATGCCAAAAGAGACTTAAAGGATGCAGAAAAGAACCTCTCCATCCTATCCAAATAGGACGTGCTTTTGAAAGGATTGGAATTGACTTTGTC
>QKWP01000162.1:144570-158650 GCA_003550325.1 Gigaspora rosea | reverse complement strand
AAACCTAAGGATAGCCCTATCTTAGATTATTAATAAAGAAACTATTTATCCGAATAACACCAAGTTTATTATCAAGTAATAGTAAAATTGATAATTCCTCATTGAATACTCTACCGAACTGCCCTTAGAGAAGAGTATAATTTCTTACAGACTAAGGAATTATACCTACCTCTTGGACACCACTATAAACCGATAAAGGATTCCTGTAGCCGTGTCGTTGTTATAGTAAGGAGTAAAAGAAGGCCTCTTTACTGTAACAGTACTCTAACTCCTTCATAATTTTCTCTTTAAATTTCTCTGCTAATTAACTCGTAAATATAATTCACTATCCCGATAGCTCTACCAGCGGGTCTGATATCTCCCAACCGGATAGTAACAACGGGATTGTTACGTCAGACTCGTGCAATAAGATAGCTATTGTATGCACTATAAAAAAAATGTACTATATAGGCACAGTTATTTTGGCATGGGTCAAAGTCCGGATTTGTATGGGTATGGCACGAGTTGGTTCAGATTTAGTGGACCGTGAAGGACCATGTGCCCATGCCAATTGGTCCGTAAATGGCACAGGTTTTGCAGCAGTTTACTAGTCGAATCTGGCACGGGATTTGGCATGGGTAATGTAGGGTATCCAGGATTATGCGATGCGTTAGGGTAAATTATGCAATGCGATGCAATCGAGGTTCATTTTAAGTTCATTGATTTTCTACGGCGTTAGCCGGGTGATTTTTGACACACCTATCTGCCAATCACAATCCACCCACATGATCATTATGCCTTTTTTGTTTAATTATGTGAAGCAAATACGATGCGAAAAAATGGTTAATTATGGCATAATTTCGCATCGCATAATCCTGGACACCCTAGGGTAATGAATGTAAATTCACATGCCACTATGATAACGATGTGGATTAACTATTAAAACATAAATATACATAAGTAATCAACATAAGATGAACAAGCTAACGGCATATAAAGCAAAATTTTGTAAGGAATTTTTTTTGTTAAGACACACAGGGAAGCTTCATTAGTAAAATCATGAGATATCACTCTGTTTTTTAAAAAAAATCCTTTACTGATCTTTTGCTCTTCACGTAACAAGCCAACATGTATCACGAGCCAACACATGTGTAATGTACACATACGTGTCATCTGAACATGACATTTCATATGACGTGATATTATGTGCCACTCTTTGCCGCAATGTCCGTGCCATTTTTACCGTGTCATTCCGTAAAACATTCCTGCATGTGCCACAAGATCCGTGCTATTTCGAGCATTCCCAACACCAAACTGTACCACTACCCGTACCACTTTTCTTATAGGGATAGGTTGTAGTAAATAACCCATTACACACATGGGATCATATTTAATCCAATGCCTTCGGCATGGAATATAAACGTGCGTAACTGGGTTATTCACTACAACCCATACAATAACTTTAAATTATACAATGTCCCAGAAATATCAGACTCCATTTTCTAATTTATTTAGAAGTATACACAAAACAAGAAATGCAACACACAGATGCAGTGAGCTATGAGTGGGTGAAAGTATATAAATAGTGGTATGTAAATAATAATTGGGGTTTAGTGTATTATTATAATATTGTTGAGAGATAGTATTTGATTTAGATTGTAACTAATATAGTTATTATGTGAGGATTGGTATAGAAAGTATACTATAAAGCAAAAAGATAATAAGTAAAAATGGGTTTCATGCATATGTTTCCACATGTTATCCCATCAAAATTTTATATAGAAAAATTAACATTCTAATTTATCTATATACTTCAATTCTGGGTTTGTTCGCTTTAACATTTTTGATTGGCCGTATCCAAAAAATGTGACCTAAATGTGGGAAAACTAACAGAAATACGTAAAATGATTATGACGATTGTCATAGTTGAGTAATTATTATTATTTTTTAACTCCTTATTTTTAATATCCTTAAACACAAAAATTGTAAAACATAAATTTGCTAATTTACTTTTGTTGTTTGAGTGCCTAATATCTATAAACTATTTTGGTCTCACGTTCAAGAATAAGCGCAAGAATGTGAGGTTATCTGATTTGCCAAACTTCAATTCAAGTGCAAGTGCAAGAACAAGTGCAAAAACACGATAAAAGCTCCGCGATAGATAAAACATTAGATTAATAAAATAATATTGAATATATTAGAAATATCAAAAAATTACATTCAGCCAAATATTTAGATGTTTGATTTCTAGAAATTTTGGTCAGAATATTTTGCCGCCCAGATTATCTGATAATTTACTAATTTTCGCAGTGATTCGTATTTTATACATTGTTTTGAAACAAAATCGTTAAAGTGAACAAAATTAAACTTAATATTTACGCTGATAATTTTATTTAATAAAAAATGATTACCATTAATTATATATTGTCTTTGAAAAACAATTGTTAAAGTGAGGTGAATTAAACTTTATACTCACACTGGTAATTTATTAAATAATTACGGTTAATACATTGTCCTGAAACATAATCATTAATGTGAACAGAATTAAACTTAATACTCATCCTAGTAATTTATTAAACGATTAAATGATTACGGTTAATCATACATTCCCTTGAAAACTTCATACGCATTCTGGTAATTTATTGAACGATTAAATGGATTATGGTCAGTCAAACATCGTCTTGAAGCACAATCATCAAAGTGAACAGAATTAAACTTAATACTCACTCTGATGATTTATTGAATAATTAGATGTTTTTCTTGAAACTTAATCGTTAAAGTGAACCGAATTAAATATAATACACATTCTGGTAATTTTATTGAATGATTGAATTATTAGGTTATTCCTACATTGTTCTGAAATGCAGTCGTTAAAGCAAACAGAATTAAACTTCATATCCATTCTGGTAATTCATTGAACAATAGTTAATCATATATTTCCTGAAAAACAATCATTAAAGTGAACAAAATTAAACTTTGTACTCACTCTGGTATTTATTGAACGAATAAATGACTATGCTTAATTATATATTCATTCTTTTGAAAACTATCATTAAAGTAAAAAGAATTAAACTTCATACTCACCCTGGTGGTCCGTTACAGATCTTTTTTTTGTCAGTTGACAGAAGTAAAAGGATAGACAAGATAACTAATCAGGGATACGCCAGAAACAAACTGGTCAGGCAAAATAGTTTTTTTTACATTTATTACAGATATTATGTGTAAGCATCTATTGAGTCTCACCAATTGTGAATAATCACCCTAATGCATAACATCTATAAAAAAAATTGTTTTTTGCGTACAGCCACAAGTTTATCAAAATGAATTACACAAAAACGCTTTCATATGACATTAATAAACAAATACCCAGTATACGATTATATATGTGATGTTACAATAAGATTCAAGATTTTGTTCACAGATAAAATCAATTCACAAAATTCGCTAATAATAATCGTTACTGCCGCAGCATCCAATCAATCAATTAATCAATCAATTATATGTTGCGACAACTATGATATTGTTAGTGAACTTTGAGGTGGCTGCATCGGTATACAGTACAATTAATTATCAAGTTTTAAATTATCTAGATATTAGAATTTTCTCAATCGATATTCTATCTATCTACTGTAAATTAACCCATGTAAGTTTCATAGTTTAGTTAATGCAATTCTGAAAGACAATAATTAAAAAAAAGACATTTTTCTATAGTAATTGTCATGCACTTTAATCGAGACAAAACCTGTTAAAGCAACGTTTGGTTAAACAATTCTCATACAATAGATAAATATAGTACTATTCACGTTTTACTGCATTTGGCATATTGTCCAATCATATATAAGGTTTTGCAGGATGACATTCTGTTATATTACGTTTTAAGAAGTATGTAACAGCTACACAATGCATAATAATAAAGTAATATGTAGTGTAATGTTTAAAGGTAAGATCAACATAAAATTTAATACTGTAATAATACGATATGAACCACGAGGTAATGATGTAATATATTTCACTTCTTAAGCGCAAAGAAAATTTTGCAGATTATTAATTAATCTAGGCAGCAAAAAATCTAAGGGAAAAATTTAAAAAAAAGGAAAAATCTAAAAATCTATAATTTAAATTTACATAGGGACAAAATTTTTCTTACTATTCACTAATGCATTTAGCATTTTTAATTATTCAAATTTTTTTTTTCGCTTGCTGCTGAAGAGCAAGAGCAAGAGAAAAAGCAAGAGCAAGAGCAGGACCAAGAGAAAGAGAGTAGACTATACAAAATGCTTTGAATTTTGTAATATATTAGATTAACTGTTTTGGCTATTTTTTCACCTAAATAGGTTGTGTGCAAATAAACAAACATAAAAAAGGGCAAATTTTAGCAAATTTGGCAAAAGCAAGGTTTTACAGATTTAAGAGCAGCGTTTAAGGGCGTTAACTAAACAAAACTAAACTTACAAGCCTGGTTAACTCATAAAAATACGTATTTCTGAATTGATAAATAATCATGAGGTTTTTGCTAACATGCTTAAATACTTCTGGGTGGAAATAAAACAAAATATAACATACCCGAGCCGTAATAATCTCGTGAAAATGCTCAAATCATAGTAATCAAGAATACTCGATTAAAAAATAATAAACAAAAAAGTAGCAACGCAACTTTGCCATCGATAAAAATGACAAGTTCTTTTTTGTAACAAATAATCCTGTTTTTACATGGTCGATGCAAGGATAAAAAATCAAACATTTAAAATTAGAATTCAGGTTTTAAAAATAGTTTTAATAAAGCATAAAAGTAATAAAAATTAATAGAAAAGTTCATGCCTTTTGAGCAACGATGTTAACTCGTAAAGTACATATTTATTTTAGATAACAAATATTAAAAACTGTACTTAAAGATTCCGAAAATAGTCGAAAATACCCAATATTCAAGATATTGATTAATACATTGTTCTACGTCTAGTATAAAAAAATGTGAACAGAAATTCTTGATATAAACTCCCTTTAACGACCCAAAATTATTTTGTATTATGTAAAATATAAAGCATAAACAAAGTAGGATACTCACTTTTTGCTCAATATCTTTAGTAAATTTGTTATTTCTCCTTTACATAAACTAATTTTTCATAATCTTTATTTAATAGGTGTTTTTTTCTTTTAAAGTTTCAATTCTTCTCTTTGATTTTTAATTATTTTTTCCATATCATTCAAGGAAGTACAGATTCAATTTCTAATTAATCTTGAGAAAAACAATAAAATATTAAAAGGGAAGGTGAAATACCTTTTGATAAGTATAATTTTTAATTATTTCATTGCATTCTAAATTCATATCAAGTTAATTTCTTCACTCAAATTTTTTTCAGTACATCCTTGATTATTCCAATTTTTTCCATCTATATTTTGTTTATGTTTGAATTTTTCAATAATTTCCTTTAACATAATTTGTAAATTCACTAACTTTTGATATTATTCTTTGTTATTGACAATGCATTTTTCAAATAGATACATGCTTTACCTTTCTCAATAACTGCAATAGAATCGTAATACGTAGTACCAGCCAACAACTACCCAATAAAATAGCACCTGGTATCAAAGCAAAAGAAAGCCACGCTCTCGCAATACAAAACCTTTGCCGCATAGTGAAACAGCATAGTTTCTAGTAAATCGTTTCTCCACATGTTCTTCTAAATTTTTTTTACATTTTTCAATCATTTCAACTATTTTTTCTCTCTCAATAATAAACTTTTTTAGATCATTAATGCTATCTTTAAATGAGAATCAACATTGATAATTTTATCATTAGCAGCATTTATTATTGAATTGAACTTATCTATCATTTACCAGGAATGTAGTACAAGTCCGAAGTGTATGGTTTACAGGCAACTATCTGTGTACAAAATCTTGAATCCTTTTGATGCCGTATTAAAATTGTTGCAGTATATAATCAGGTTACTGTAGATTTTGCGTTTGTTTAATGCCATATGAAAGCATTTTTTTGTGTAATTCATTTGTTGCTGTGGCATCTTCTAAATTCTGGCATGAGCGTCTATATCTGTCATGCCTTGCTACTTTTGGTAATCAATTCGAGAATAAAAAAGATATTATGATTTCCCAAATTTGTTTACTTCATTGATTTTATGTCTTCTTTAGTTCAAAAGTATTTACATTAATTACTTACTAATTTTTTTTAATTTTTTTTATTAAATAAATATTTTAGATAGATTTAAATCCATTTATACATAATCCCCTATTGAGCAGGTTTGTTTACTTGTTTTTTTAATTATTTTCGAAAATTCTTCTGCTTGTTATTTTTGATATTTTTATTTTTTTTCATTAGCACTATAATTAATCTATATATAGGAGAACCTACAGCTTCGGGACAATCACATTATTTTGAGAAAATCATGTCCAAAATTGGGAGTTTTTTTTTGTTTTTTAACCGCGACCTTCTTTTAGTTTCGTTTATTAATTAATGAGTTTTATACTCAAATATTAATATTACAACATGCGAAAGAAATAATATATCAATACAGAGGAAAGAGAAAATCGGACTTCATGTTATGGCCTTCTACTACCAAACAATCTTTACTCGAGGCCTAACTGTTAGCTGAACAGAGTTATTTAACTTGTCAGACTTACAAAATAAAAATTGTTAACATTGATAACCTTGTTCCATCTAACCAGCCCAGGTCACAGTATGTTAAACAAAAAGCAGTTATATGAACCGGGTTGCTTGAAATAAAGCTTCTAGAATCTTCTTCCAGTAGTTTCCCCAGAAGTTTCGCACATTCTTACACGTGGCAATTTCCAAGCCACTCAAGACAATTGTATCCAATACTGTAGGTGCTTTCCTTTTTGGGAGCAATAAACACTGCAGATCTTTTGGAGAGAATATGCCAAAAAGCCCACTTTTTGAAAATTCTTCACGAACCAACAGCACCATAGGAGGTTCACCTGTAACCGTAGTAAAGAAAGTAGTTCTTCCGGTATAGTCCAAATTCCATCAGTAAGCAGCCAAGTACTTCTTAGATTGTGGTGAGTAATAAACTCTAAGCTTGTTGGCAGGTAGTCTATGAACTTTAACTCTAAACAACAAGTGCCAGTTTTGTGGTGAGTGACAAACTCTAAAGCTATTAGCAGATACTCAGTTAACTGTATCCCTAAATAACAGCTGCCAGGTTGCATGTTATAGTTGGTTTTTCTACTGTTCCTTAAGACTTTACTTCTGAAGTATTAGCGTATTTGTTGGTACAGGTGATCAGCAGATAGAGTTGTGGAAGATCATTTTCATGTCCAAAATTGGTATATGATTATCATCTATATAATAGTATCAAAATAATTAAATGAAATTATGTACTTTTTTATTAATAATAGATACATTGTTTTTATAAAAATATTCATTGCTATTTGGCTATTCTATAAAATCTCAAAATTTGATTGGTTGACCTGAAGCATCCTTTTGCTGTGGGATCTCCTATATGTTAATTCATTTTACCATTGAGTTTATGAAATAAATGAAGATCAAACGAATGCAATTGAGTAATTGACCAACTAATTACAATCCAGAAAACGATTTTGCTAATCAGCCCGATTAATTAAACTCATCAAAAACTTCTGGTAATATTCCCAAATGTATTATACTGTTGTTAATATTGATCAATTTCTCATCATAACCTTATGAGGCAAACTATAATGTCCTTTAATCAGATCGAATATTCAATTAATAAAGTATATGAAGAGTTGATATCAGATATAGTTATGATTATTAAAATTCTTATTACAGTAAGACCTTCCTAAGTGCACCCTTCCTAAGTGCATGCCCTTCTTAAGTGCACACCTTAGCCCGGTCCCAAGCTTGGGACTTAATAATAAGTGCACACCCTCCATACTCTGCGTGCATAAATTTTGTGGTTCCGGACTTATATTTGCATCTCCATAAATGCACGCATGTGATTTATATATAAATTAGACCAATTAAAATATATCTTCACCAGGTCTGCCAACAAAAATTTTTATGCTCACGTGATGACAACAAAATTTTTTGTTAGGTTAGGGTTATGGTGAGTGCTCAGTTAAGGTTTGGGCTTAGAATGTTATATAGTAAAATTGCTCAAAGAAAACTTTTTTTAGTTAAAAAAGTAGTTTCTTATGCGCTTTTTTGACAAAAGAGACGTTTTGAGATATTTGTTTTGAATTTTCTAATTGTGTTACATTAAACCTCATTTTGATCTTTTATTGGCCAATAATCATGTGAACGTAAAAATTTTGTTGGTGATACTGGGGTAGTTATAAAATACTGGTGGTCATGTGATTAAAATATTAATTTAAGTTTTTCTGTGAATTTGTTTATAATGTCAAGTATGTTATATAATTAATGATTCGAGGTTATAAGTAATTCTGTTTTCTGCTCTAATTAGGCCCAATTAAATTTCGATACCAGCGGAGATGGTCAGAAATTGAAAATTAATAAACACGAGGTTCAATTGTTATAATAGTTCAATCAATTTTATAGGCAAGTATTTAAGAAAGAACAATTTGATTTTTAATAAATAACTCTTTCTCTCTTATTTTAACAACAAAACTATGGGTAATATGAATATCAACTAGTTTTGATCAATTATGTGTTCTCTCTTCTGATTGGTTGTATATTTTTTGATATATTCTCAATAAATGCATATGCACTTAGGGAGGTCTAACTGTAACAATATATAGTAATAGAAGTTCTTGAATCTCTGTTACAAAATTTGTAATCAAATAAACCTCTATGCTATACTTATTAGTCAATGAGATGTTACATCTAAATTTTTATTATATAGTTTTCATAAATTACACAAATTGATGAAATCATGTTTTTAAAATTTTCTACAAATTCTTAGCCATAACACACAATGTTTCTTAAAACAAATAAGTTGCCAGGGCTTTAACGAACTGAACATATAGAAATTATAAAAACTATCTTCATTAGATAATAAGCAATCTCTTCAAAGAGGGTCAATTATTTTACCTTCTTTCATAAGATTCTTTTGGAGTTTTCAAGATCTTAATATGAAAAATAGTTTGTTGGACATGCATGAGCAAAAACCTTTTGTAAAATATATCTTTAAAAAAACAGGTACCTTATAGAAATATAGAGAAAAATAAATAAAACAGTTTTGTAGTATACAAATTGCAATTTTGCTTATGCAGTTTTTTCTTTTTTCTTTAATATTTAGCAACCTATTCATAGTACTTTATGATAGATTATATTCTTTTATTATTTATACTTTTGCTGTATTCTTTTTTTTGAAATTTTTTTTAACCTAGGCAGCCTTACCAACATTTTTATTTAAAATAATTGTATTTAAAAAAATACAAATAATTATTTAAATTTCAAGTCTGATATCATTCAACATTTCGCTTATTTTGACAAATTCTTAAATGTACTGTTCCAAACTTAGTTTGAATCAGAACGGCTTATCATAACTGCCTACTTTTTAAACCTCCTTCTCTTAGCTTCCTGAGTAGAGGTATTCTACTAAAAAAACAGGAAACAAAGTAAAAAAGGGAAATATAAAAGGGAATAACCTATCATCAGCAAATTTTATGTATAGATATATATCGATTACTAACCGGTAAAATATATATCGATTATCAACACTCCTGTCAATTTCTATCGATAGTGATAGTAATCGATATATATCTGGTTAATCGATTACTATCAATAGTGATATCAATTAATAATTATTATATTCACATAATCATGCTTTTTGAACATTTTACAGGTTTTTGCAAGTTTTCGCAATTTAATTATAAATTTTTTTTATTTATAATTATTATTATATAATATTTTAATTTATTAATTATACAATATTCACAAGTTTTCGCTATTTAATATAAAATTTTATTTTTTTATTATATATATATATATTTTTTTGGCAATCCTGCCTTTATTGACTAAAGAATGCGCATGTTACTACATACAAAGGTCTCCAACTACTGCCTTTAACCCTTCTTTTTTTACAATAAAGACTTACCCGGCTACTATAACGTGCCCAGATGCGATCTGCCGCAGCAACTTTTTTCTATCCTTAGGCCTTCAACTCGCTGAAGGAACTCCCTTGGGTCACTGGAAGGTGGTCGCTAGCCTTGTCAAGATTGCATTAAGTTCGTTTAACAACAGGTCTGTACAACCCAGACTATGTCAGTTTAGAATTAGTTTGGACTACATTGGTCAAAAGTATTTCGACCTTGTCCCACTGTTCTTTCTCCTTTGCTTTGTGCTCTAATTCTACTTCTCTTAAGGGTTTCTTACGTGAAGTTTCCTTACGTGGTCTACTTCTTACTGCTCTTTCCCTTTTGTCTTTGTTCGAGATACCTTGATTTTTCTCCCATTCGTTAACTGCCTCACATTGGCACACCCAAATGATTCACTTGAACTCCTTTCTGAGCTCATAAGTATATCTTTTTCGGGCATTTCATAGTTCTATACTTTCATTGCTATTACTTAAAAGGATCCCTCTAATGCAATTTATGCAGTTTTCTAGCCTGGCATTTCTGATAATCCGATTAAAACCACTTCTGTGCTTGCAATTTCTAATGTAGCGGCGTCTTCTTTTTTCCCTTTCTTCCTCTGGCAAGAAGCTGTTCTTCTAAGGCAAGATTCGCCGCTTTGCGCTCAATTTTCTTCCAGAGGATTTCGTATAATTCGCAACTTGCTAAGTGTTCTAAAACTTCTTTCTCACGAAAGCATGCTATACAGGTATCTAACGGATACAACGTTGGGTTCTTCTTGTGTAGTAAGCTAAGAGTTGGCAGTAAGTCATTTAGACACTTTGTATCAAACTCCCATTCCCTACTACTTTGCAAACTTCTACATCTTGACCCTGCATTTTTTTTAAAATTCTGCCAGATTCCCTTCCAATCAATTTCTGACTCTATACTATTCTTACTTTCTAAATATTCTATGCTACTAGTATGTAACCATTCTATGCTATAATACAAATTTGTAATACTATCTATTAACTCTCTAATAGGGGTATCTATTATGTACTGATCCCACCTAGATACCACCCTTACCAATTTCGACCACTCGATGTTCCAACTAATAACTTATCCATCCTTGTATCCTTCTTTCACTAACTTATCCACCTGCTCATTAAAGTAGACGCCACTGTGCCCTTTTACTTTGATGAAGTTGATATCTATCTTTTTACGTTTAATTAAACTTTCGATCATTGCAAGAATACTTCTATTCTTTAGCTTTGAAATTCTTGATGTTCTCTAATTACAAAGTACTTTTTTGATCATACTGATTGCGTTTGCACTGTTAGTATATACCTTAATTTTGCACTTTTGTGGAATTACGAGCAATGCAGTACCTATTGCCCTAATTCCGCTCCAGTCAATGATGGCCAGTCTCATATTGCACCTGCAAATTGCGCTAGAGTAACTGGATTGGCCTGATCCTGCTTGTTGAGTATAATCTATCTCATACCCATTCTTCGTGGTTGAGTGCTATTTCTAGACTCTTCTAAAGAACCATCTGTGTAAATATCTAGATTCTGGAATGTTGCTAGTGTTCGCACAGTTTCCTTGAGCATAACTCTAAAATCTTGCTCCACAAAATACTTGTCAATTAATGAGTTTTCTACCATTCTGACAAAAACTTTTATGTCCGTATTTACTGTTCCTGGGTCTTGGGTTTGTGAAACAGTACGCGTGCTCAGGGAATTAAGTGGGATTTCACAGAATGCTCTGTTCTCCCCTTTTCTTTTAACAACTCCTTTTTTTAAAGCTTTTCTACTTTCGCGAAACTTTTTCCTAATTATATACATTTCATTGTTGTTTTCTTCACCTATTTGGACCCTGCACATTTTACAAGAGACTCATTGTTTTCTTTTCCATCGGTCCAGTGCTCAATTTCCATGACTTCTCCTTTTTTTCTTTTAATTCTTCCTATCTTAGTCTTATCTCTACTTGAACCGAAGAGGACCCATTCCAACTTTCTTTTGTCTCTAGAAACCGGTAATAGGATAGGTAGGGTCGCCAAGCTGTTTCCACACACTAGTCTAAATTGGGACTTAACTTCTCTTGTTATAGTGTTGTGTATTAAAAGCTCTTCTATTCTTTGAAACCATACTGGTTTTTTTCCACAACTACTAAGTCCTCTAAGTTTTTGCAGTTGTAACCATGTTAACAATTAGCACCATCCTGACTGATTAACTGCTCTACTATTATCCAACGATTGCTCTTATTTTTCAAGAAGCTTTTTCTTTCCTTCATACTTAGGAAGGACCAAATTTCATTATTGTTTTTGTCTGCGAGCTTCA
Organism: Gigaspora rosea; assembly: GCA_003550325.1. Lineage (NCBI taxonomy): Eukaryota > Fungi > Glomeromycota > Glomeromycetes > Diversisporales > Gigasporaceae > Gigaspora > Gigaspora rosea. The sequence goes on along the minus strand of QKWP01000162.1, from coordinate 146,369 downwards.
CAGCCTCTTCTAATTCTTTGCACTCTAACTTGATTTTAATTGTTTTTGCTTCTTGCACTAACTTTGCATTAAAATTGAATTGAAACTCACTACTCTTGCATCTGTCAGGGTTCCAAGCAAGAATACACTTCGTACTTTTACTATCTAGCTGAGCCTGTCTAAGTCTAATCCAAGTTACCAACCCTACTGTTCCTGTGTTGTTTAAACTTTCGATTAGACTTGGTATTTGCTGAGCTAGTCTTGCTTGCCAGATCGTTCTAAGTCCCACAAGATTACGATGATACAGAATTCCATTTGCTGTGGAACTTGCCAGCCCTGCTTTGTTTTTAATGAGCATTAACCACGGTCTATACAAACGATCGCACACCTGCTTGCTTACTATGTGACATCTTAATCTGTATTCTATTCTGGGTATTAAAACCTTGTTGTTGATGCATTGTAGATGCCTGAGTGTAACCTTTTTCTTTTTTAAAATCCTTATTAAACTTTGGATTTCCTGCTCCACCAGTCTTAGACCACAGTTTTTGCCATTTTTCTCAGAAACCCAGATGCCGAGAAACCTTGCCGGGTTATTCTTTTCTTTTGCTCAGATTTCTGTTTTATCGCTAGAGCAAATTTTGCACTTTATTTGATGCTTGCTGATTTCTGTTAATCACTATCAATTCTGATTTGTTCTTGTTAATTCTTATGTCGTTCAATTTGTAAAAGTCATCATCCAACTTTAGCATCTCCTCTAGCTCCTCTTTGGTCTTAGCAATCCAGATCGTATCATCGGCATAAGCCAGAACTGCTTGCTACCATTTTATATATTCAGTTTTATTAGTACGCAAGTCTATAGGCCATTCTACCTCAACTTCGTACCCCCACTTTTTCCTTTTTTGGATCTCACACAAAAGAGGATCATAAATTATATGCCAGACCAAAGGAGAGAGCACCTCTCCTTGATCAATACCATCACCGGCTATGACTTGTTTTGTGTTACCGAAAGCAGTTATAACTTCAAATTGTCTCTTGGAGAAAAGGTTTACAACATATTTGCAAAGATTTTCAGGTAGCTTAATTCTTCTAAGGGCCAACTTTAAAGAATCCATGCTCACCAAACCAAAGGCCTTTTGCATGTCTTGAAATAAGACCCATAGCTCTTTTTTCTTCTCACTGGCCTCTTCTGTTATACAATTTAAAACATGTATAGGATCTTCAGTACTTTCTCCTGAATTTTTTTATTATATATTATATTTTAAATATTACATATATTATATATTATTATAAAAAAAATGACAAAAAAAATAAATACAAAAAAAAACGAAACCAAAAAAAAAAAATGAAAACAAAAAAATAAACTATTATATTCTTTATATTCGCTCATATTTGTTTATATTCGCTTATATTCGTTTATATTTGCTACTTCTTGCAAAGTGCCAGAAAGTTAGGTTGTTTTCTTGCAAAGTTCTGAAAGAAGTAAGAATAAATAAAATAAAAAAAAAATAAGTAAAAAAAACAAACAAAAAACAAAACTGAAAAAATAACAAAAAAAACAAAATCGAAAAAAAATAAACTATTATATTTCGCTCATATTCGCCTATATTCGATTATATTCATTCATATTCGTGACTTCTTGCAAAGTACCAGAGATATTAGAATTGGTGTTCTTGTAAAGTGCCGAAAAGTCAAGTTGTTTTCTTGCAAAGTTTTGAAAGAAGTAAAGAATAAATAAAATAAAATAAAGTTGAAAAAATAAGTAAAAAAAAAAGAAAACAAACAAAAAACAAAAATGTAAGCAAACTAAATAAAAAAATAAA
>QKWP01000162.1:111820-131868 GCA_003550325.1 Gigaspora rosea | reverse complement strand
AAAAAAAAATCAAAAATAAAAAAAAATAGAAAAATAAAAAAAAAATCAAAAAATAAAAAAAAATCGAAATAAAAAAAAATTAAAAAAAAATCAAAAATTAAAAAAATTATAAAAAAAACGATAACAAAAAAGTTTAAAAAAAAAATAAATAAAAAAATATTAAAAATTAAAAAAATAAAAATACAGAATAAAAAAAAATAAAAAAATTGATAAAATTAAAAAATAAAAAAAACCCTGATAAAATTAAAATAAAAAGTTTAAAAAAAAGTACAGAAATACGTATGTGGGAATAAAAGTAAATTCCAGTTATTCCTTATCATGGGAATAACCGGAAATTTACTTTTATTCCTACTATCGTGTTATTTCGAATTTTTAAATAAAAAAAATCAGAATAAAAAAAAATAATAATAAAAAAAAAAGTGAATAAAAAAACTGTGTTTTTTTACTTTATTTATTTATTTATTTATTTTCGGTTTGTTTTGTTTATTGATTTTCTCGTGTTCTTACTAGCAGGTAAGTATTGAAATTATAATTTTGGAGATTATCGCAGATTATAATAGGCGGCACCTATTATAATCTGCAAAAATTATACTTTTTAAATATTTGCACAGATTTTTTGCTAAAAATCTGCGAAGAACTACAAAAATCTAAATTTTGAAGATCTTTGTAATTTTTTTAAACAAGATTCTGCACTTATTTGATAAATTTGAAGATCACTACAGATTATTAATGTTTTTATTTTCCCAATTTTATTATAATCTGTGAATTTATACTTTTTAAATATTTTTACAGATTTTTGGCAAAAAATCTGCGAAAAACTGCAAAAATCTAAATTTCGAAGATTTTTGCAATTTTTTAAACAAAATTCTGCACTTTGATAAATTTGAACATTACTGCAGATTATTAATGTTTTTATTTTCCCAATGTATAATCATGATTTTTACACATGACTAGTATCATTTACTATATATGAGTAATCGATTATTCGATTAAATAATCAATTTAATCGAATAATCCATTAATCGATTATTCGATTAATTGAATAAGCGATTAATTGAATAATTGATTAATCGATTAGTTGGTACAATCGATTTTTAATCGATTGGTTAAAAAAATCTTATCTGATTAATTGATTGCATTTTTTGGTCCAATTTGGAACACTACTACAATATAGTATTTTATTTTTGAGTTGTTGCACTTAGAGTTCCTACAAACCCGGATCAAATCAAACTTTAGATCAGATTTGGGTTTGATTTGAAATCAAACCCAAACCCAAACTATGATTTAAAAAAAATATTTGAGTTTGATTTGAAGCAAACTTTTTAGTTAAATTTAAGTTTGGTTTGAATTTGAGTTTGAAGATTGCAAACTAGTTTGAGTTTAAATAATATAAATATATAGTGGCTCTCGATATAACATAGTACCTTGGGCACATAGTGAGGAATTTTTTAAAATCTGCTTTATTGTGAGTTTTATTAGTAAATTTATTATATTAAGTAGTATTTATTATAATATAGATTTGAACCCTAATCTATTATATTAAGATTTTACTTAGTCTCCATTATATCAAGAGCCCCTGTATATATTTTTATATTTTAATTGATAATCCGCCAGTTAACTGAAGAGTGATCATAGTGTAATATGATACAGATTATATAAAAATTACTATAAGTGAAATTCTATTTAAAACTTTTTTCTTACTAAATTAATAATACTTGTCGACTAATTGAAAGTTTAAGAGCTCATCAACATCTAATTGTAGTCAGAACATCCAAATCGGCCCAAAAGATGGTGAGATATCATCAAAAACGATTGGCTGACTATATAAAATCTCTATATAAACAAATATTGTTTATATAGAAAGTTTATATAGTCAGCCAATCATTTTTTAATGATATATTGCTATTCACTGGGTTGATTTGGTTGATCTAACCACTATTGGATACATCTCAACAAGCTCTACAACTTTAAATAGTCGACAAGTATTATTAACTTAGTAAGAAAAAAGTTTTAAATAGAAGTATACTACATTTCATCTATGATTACTCTCCAGTTGATAGCTGGATTATCAATTAAGAAACTTGTTTAAATATAAAAATATATTTACATCATTTAAACTCAAACTAGTTTGCAAACTTCAAATCAAACTCAAATCAAACTTAGTATAGTATTTGGGTTTTGTTTAAATTTGATTATTTTTTTATTTGAATTTGGGTCTGATCTCAAACTTTATAAAATTTATAGTTTGAGTTTGGTATGATTTGGGGTTTGAAATCAAACCTGGATCAAACTTTGGAACTCTAGACTATATATCTCAGAATTCTAACAAGCTTTTATAGTAAAGATACAAACCTATTTTGGAATTCTCAGAAAAGCCAAAAGAAGATCTTTATAATACTTAAAAGCTATTTAACCCTAACTAGGACCCTGAACAATCTATATAGTTATATTTGAAAAATTGCAGATGGAGCCTTTTTTTAAAAAGGTTATATAGGTGTTATATATTAAAATAGTCCTTTTTTTATATATAACTTATTTTAAGATAATTGAGTTTAATTATTTGTTTCAATTTTTGAACTGATCTGGGATTAATTTTTTTTTTTAAACTTTGGCGGATTTTACCGTTGCTTTTATTTATAGTTATATATACCAGAGTACACATAATTTTAATCTATTAATACAAGCCCGACTTCATTCGGTTACTTCTAACAGCATCTAAAATGTGACCTATCGCAGTCAACCTCCGGAGAGGTCGACACTGTGGAAACCCTTTATGAAGTTACTACCCAACCCAGAATTTTACCAAGTTGGCTCGGCAGTGCCACGAGTTCATGTATTATCATATATTTCAGACTTAGGCCTCAAATTACGTCTCGTGACTTTGGTTATTCCAAATTGGGGTCCTGGTACAGCTTTCTTCACAGCCACAAATTCTCAAAATAATGGCTGCCTGCCCAATTAAGTCCATCATACGATGTCCCAGGTCCCTATGATTCCTGAAGATCTCCCGCGGTGTTTCAGTTCTCTAACTGGCTGGCTTTTATTATTTCACCTTTGGGAGGAATTGAACTAGCAACCTTGCGATTTGTATTTCGAGTCATAACCACTATGCTATCGGCCCGGAGAATGATTTTGGATTAATTAAATTTTACAATTTTGAGTAGTAAATGTAACAGGTGACTATCAGGTAATCTCATAATGTATTGGCCTTATGCAGCCTCATGTAATTTTTCTTTTACAATTATCTTGATTTTTAATTATAAAAATCAATTTTATTTATAATTGAAAAATATCAATCGTATCAAAATTTATATAAATTTAATAAAAACTCAATTTTTAAAAAATTGCAAAAAGGGCCATTTTAATGTGAACCCATATTTGAAATATAAATTATATTTGAAAATAGCTAATAGGCAAAAAGAGTATATTTAAAAAAAATTTAATAGGTTAATTTTTATAATCTTATATTTGAAATGTACTAATAAAAATGTAAAAAACCAATTTTTTTTAGAAAATAAAAATATTTTTTTAGAGAATAAAATTGGTTTATTCATTGTTTTTTTTCTTTTTTTAGAGAATATTATATTTCAAAAAAAATTAAAATTGGATAAAAGTTTTATTTGATGTTTAAAATATAGCTTATATATACCAATATAAAAGTGCTACTATACATGAGGACGAAAGCATTTCGGGTTCTAAAACCTGAAATTAAAATTTGAAGACAAAATTGTTTTTGATCTATTTTACTTGAAAGACGAAATTATTTGATACTTTTTTTGAATAGATGAAATTATAAGAAACATATCTATATAAATTTTATTTGCTCTTCCTTATAAAAAATTTTAATTTTCTCTAATGAAGACGAAATAGGCCTTTTTCAAAAATCAATTTCGGTGGCATCACTAGTGCTAACCAAATTTACTATAATGCTCAAATATAAGCTTACATAGATTATTCAGGTCCTACCTAACTTAACTGCAAGTAAAATTATCCCAAACTAACTCTAACTCTAAATAAAAAAAGAGAAGATATTAGTAACATGTTAAAATCTGAATGAAAAATGATCAAATAAATTCACACTTCCCAAAATTTCAAGTTACTTACAGACCCAGAATGAGCAACACAAATAGAACTATATATTCCAGAATTCCAACAAGTTTTTATAATACAAGAGCAAATATATAAGAATGTTTTAGTATTCTTAGAAATGCCAGAAGAAGCCCTTCATAATATCTAAAAACTCCTCTAACTCTTACTTAACTGCAAGTAAAATTATTCCAAACTAACTCTAACCCTAAATAAAAAAAGGTATTAGTAGAACCCTGAACATCTAGTACAGAGGTCATACTTTTTTTTTTTTTTAGCAAAAACCCTAAAATTTGAAAACAACAAACAGTTTTTGTCAATTATCTTGGTAGTTAGTTGACTAATTTGAATAAATTTTTTTAAAATGAAGCTCTCAGTAAGGTGCATTTAATAAAAAAAGTTTATTCGATTTTGTTTACTAAATCAAAAGTTATTTAAGTAAATATGGTTATATCATTTTTAGAAAATTGTATCAAAATTGGCCAAAATCTAGTTATAACCTGTATTAGTAATGCATTAAAAACCAGAGCAAAAATAATGAACAAATAATTTACACTTTTAGATTCCCAAGATTTCTTACAAACCTGGATGATATAAGAGCAAAAAAAACAAACTGATAATCTTTATCCTGTGAGTAAACAATATAACTGAGTAATTTTTACCTAATATAGATGATATCATCTAGAGTGAAAATTAGTTAAAATCTTCAATTATATACAGTATATAATATATATAATATATATTTTTTAATATTAAATAGCTTTTGATCTACTGGTCTGTTTGAATAATTTTACTACCAAAATGATTATCTCAATAAGACAAGTTTAACAAGCTCAAAATTATTAAAATCCAATTACAGGATTACGAGATCACTAAGGTTTTGCATTATTTTTTTTCAACCTAGTCCCTTTTCAGTAACTCTCCTTTGAACAACATTCTTACCTATTTTAGATATGCTATTCAGCTTGCCTTATACTGTCCAAATTGACATCCTGACTCTCCCTCACACAGTGTTTTAGTTTTTATCTAATGGAGTTCCAGATGCTCAAAAAGTTATAGTGATAAAGGCTTTATTTGGCTTGTCTTTTTACTATTCAAAAGTAGGTTTGCACTAATGTTATTTATATTTCTAGCAGGACCAGCCAATCTTTCTTAGTTCAACTTCTGTTGGTATATAAGATTACACAAAAATGCCACTATCAAGTTTATACTATATTGGACCATCCTTATATCTTGTGGCTTCAGTTATTTTCAAATTAGATTCTAACTATCAATTCAAATTACCACCAAGTGGAATTGAACTAACAACCTTCAATTGGAACCTAGATGCATAACCACTATGCTATCGACCTGCAGGTCTAAGGATTTGCATTATTATATATATAAATTAAAATTTATATATATAATAATACAATACCTTAGTGATCTTATAACCCTGTAATTAGATTTTAATAATTTTGGTTTTATTAGAATTATCTCATTGAGGCAGTTATTTTGGCGATAAAATTATCTAAAATGGACCAGTAGATTAAAAGTTATTTAATATTATATATATTTTATATAAAATATTATAAATAGTAGTCATTATATTAACTAATCAGAATTGAGATAGGTAATCACACCATATATAAAGGGGTAGCTACTAAGTAAAAAATTACATAATAAATAGCTCACCCCTTATATAATTTTAAATTTTAATTACTAATCTCTATTAATTTATTACATTATTACTTTGACATCTTTATATTTCACAATAACCCAATTACTTAATCAACTATTACCTGCTTTGCCACTATTACAAATTGAAACCATAAGTAAGATTTTGCCCAGTTTTGAATTTCTTGTAATAAAGCTAATAATAATTTGGTGCAACACAAGAAAAATGAACCTGATTAATTTTTTCAAACTATGTATAATTTTAAAAGTGCTTGAATCATTAATTGAGTTATAGTAATTCATAAATTGACATTCCTAGTTTTGCATCACAGTGTTGCACAGCTACCTTATTACAGTTGTTCCTATCTATGATCACCAAGTTCATTGCACCCTATTTTGGTGATTGTAAAAAGGTGTGACTATAAATAAAATACCTTATTATAGTTGTGTGATCAAAGGCCAATAAGTAATATATTTGCGCATATTTGAAATACTTTTAAAAAATTTAATTTAGTGCCCAATTTGGATAAAACAACTACCAGAGTGTTTGACTCGATGAAATGATTCTAAAGAGTCCAAAATTATCCAAATTTAATTACAAATGCTAAGATTGTTAAGGATTTTTCATTCAGATGTTTAAATTTAATCAATTCTTAAACATGTAAATCCTTAATGATCTCAGGAGCATGTGACTCGATTTTAATGATTTTGGGCTTGTTAGAATCGTCTCATTAAGATAAACATTTTGGTAGTTGTTTCATACAAATCGGGTTATTGGATCAAAAGTTATTTGCTATCAAACCTTTAAGAAGCTTTAAAGGATAATTTTAAATATATATGAATATGAAAATTGGCCAATCAGATTTTATAATCTGTATTTAGTTAAAAATTAGTGACTATAATGAGGTTTTTATTAATAAAATTGTTAAAAAATCAAAATTTTATGTGATAGTGATTATAAGCGATTTGTGACTATAATGAGGTTTTTTACTATGTTTTAAGTCCATTGCACAAAATTGGGTGCTTAAATAGAAGTGTAACTATATAGGATGTGACTATAGGAAGGTCTGACTATACTAATTAACAAATAGTTCAGTTTAGTAAACTGTTTGACAAGTTTTCAAATATGTTAATAAGATTCTTCTTATAAATCTTTTGGCATTAATAAATAATGATCTTTGAGTAGTAAATCAGTATTAAAAATCTTACACTCTCATGTTCTCAATAAAAATATTACTTTTAATTTGAAAACTTTTATAAAATTTAAGATGTTTTCTATCAATTTTTTTTGTAAACAACAAGTCTGTAATTATATTCTCTTTATAAATATATAAAGTAATAAAAAATTATTTTTATAAATTTAAGAGTATAAAATAATTAAGTTCTAAAATTTATTTTGTTAGTCAGTTGTATAGAGAACAATTTAATTGTTCTCAAATCATGAAAAAATTTTGAATAATCATCAGAAAATTTTTTTAAATAGATTATAATTAAGGATGTTTATAAAGCACACCACTGGTGTTCAACACCACATGTGTTTTGGTCAATCAAAATTCATGAAATTTGTGTAATGTGAAGATCAGGTGTAACCCGAATTTTTTGAAAAAATGTGTTTTTTTCAAAAATTGTCAATATCAAAAATTCTGTCTAAAAAACCTATCTTCATATTCTAACAAAAAAAATTCCTTGCAAAATTTTGGTATATGCTTGCTCTAACCTAAACCCAAACCCTATTATGAATTCTAACCCTAACCCTAATGGCAAAAAAATTTTTTGTATATTATAATTTGTATTTTCTGGTGTTGAACACTACTGGTATGATATATATATATTGATAATTAATTACTAGCTGTATAGGCGCTACTAATTGATATAACCAAATAATTCTGTAATTATAATTAATTACTAGCTATATAGATACTACAGTATGGGATAGTAAAAAACATCTAATCTATATATATTAGTACCCATTTTTGGTTCTTATATAATTAATTAGTATAATTAATAATTTCCAATTAATGCTACAGTCGTCACTCTCTATAATCACCAAGTCTGTCGCACCCTATTTTGGTGATTGTAAAGAGGTGTGACTATAAATAAAATACCTTATTATGGTTATCTATAGGCAAAATGTGGCGTGCTTCCATCTAAAACTTTTTTTCTTACTAAGTTAACGATACATGCTCACTAATTAAAAGTTGCAAAGCTCATTGAGATGCATTTAACAGTATTAGATCATCCAAATCGGCCCAGTAGATGGTGAGATATCATCACAAAACGATTGGCCGACTATATAAAATCTCTATGTAAACAATATTTGTTTACATAAAAGATTTTATATAGTCAGCCAATCGTTTTCGACGATATCTCACCATCCACTGGGTCGATTTGGATGTTCTAACTACTGTAAAATGCGTCTCGATGAGCTCTACAACTTTCAATTAGTGGGCATGTATCATTAACTTAATAAGAAAAAAAGTTTTAGATGAAATTACTCCACATTTCGCCTATAGTGATTTTCATATGTAATCTCTGTCACAGATTTTTATATAGTCAGCCAATCGGTTTTGATAATAACTCGCCATCCACTGGGCCGATTTGGATGATCTAACTACCGTTAGATGCGTCTCGATGAGCTCTAAACTTTCAATTAGTGGACATGTATCATTAACTTAGTAAGAAAAAAAATTTAGATGGAAGCACTTCACATTTCGCATATAGAATTACTCTCTAGTTGACAGGCGGATTATCAATTAATAGATAATTTTAAATATACATGAATATGAAAATTGGCCAATCAGATTATATAATCCATATTTAGTTAAAAATTGGTGACTATAATGAGGGTTTTTTATTAATAAAATTGTTAAAAATCAAATTTTCATAGTGATAGTGATTATAAGCGATTTGTGACTATAATGAGGTTTTTTTATTATGTTTGAGTCCGTTGCACAAAATTGGGTGCTTAAATAGAGGTGTGACTATATGGGGTGTGACTATAGAGAGGTCTGACTCTATTTTTATTGCAGTTTTTAGTAATACTTATTGGATCAAATACTTGATAGCTAATTTATTAATCAAGCATTTATAAGCTATATTATTATTTTAAAAATAGTATAGTATTATATGCATATAATTTATACAGTCTGACCTCTCTATAGTCACACCCCATATAGTCACACTTCTATTTAAGCATACAATTTTGTGCGATGGACTCAAACATAGTAAAAAAAACTCATTATAGTCACAAATAGCTTATAATCACTATCACTATGAAAATTTAATTTTTTAACAATTTTATTAATAATAAACTCTCATTATAGTCACCAAATTTAGCTAAATATGGATTATATAATCTGATTGGCCAATTTTTATATTCACATATATTTAAAATTATCTATTAATTGATAATCTGCCTGTCAACTAGAGAGTGATTCTATAGGCAAAATGTAAAGTGCTTCCATCTAAATTTTTTTCTTACTAAGTTAACAATACATGTCCACTAATTGAAAGTTTAGAGCTCATCGAGACGCATCTAATGGTAGTTAGATTATCCAAATTGGCCCAGTGGATGGTGAGTTATTATCAAAAAACGATTGGCCGACTATATAAAAATTCGTGACAGAGATTACATATGAAAATCACTATAAGCGAAATGTGGAGTGCTTTTATCTAAAACTTTTTTTCTTATTAAGTTAATGATACATGCCCACTAATTGAAAGTTGTAGAGCTCGTCAAGATGCATCTTACGGTGGTTAGATCATCCAAATCGATCTAGTGGATGGTGAGATATTGTCAGAAAATGATTGGCTGACTATATAAAATCTCTTATATAAACAAATATGGGGTGTCTTCAATTAAAAGTGCACATTTTTACATATATTTTACTTTGAGATATTTGAGTTTAATTATTTGTTTTGATTTTCAGACTGATCCGGGATCAATCAAATTTCATAATATTAATTGTTTAAAGACGTCAGATGACTATAGGGTAAACTCGTGCCGTACGCAGCCTCATATTATTTTTCTTTTTACATTATCTTGATTTTTTAATATAAATCGACTTTCATTTATAATCAAAAAAAGTCAATCATGTCAAAAATTATATGAATTTAATGAAAACTCATTTTTCAAAAAATGTAAAAATGGGCCCTTTTAATTGAAGACACCTCATATTGTTTACATAGAGATTTTATATAGTCAGCCAATCATTTTTCGATGATATCTCGCCATCTACTAGGCCAATTTGGATAATCTAACCACCATTAGATGCGTCTCAACGAGCTCTACAACTTTTAATTAGTGAGCATGTATCGTTAGCTTATTAAGAAAAAAAGTTTTAGATGGAAGCATGCCACATTTCGCCTATAAATAACCATAATGAGGTATTTTATTTATAGTCACACCTCTTTACAATCACCAAAATAGGGTGCAACGGACTTGGTGATTATAGAGAGAGACAACTGTAATTATTTATATTTTAAAAGTATAAATAATTATTTCTAATAATACTTCTACTACCACTTTCTAGTCTTTTCTTCTTCTGTTGTACAATTATATCTATCACTATATTTTGTTTGAATATTTAAAATTTCTAAGTTTGATATTATTTTATTAAATATTTGTTTGGTTAATAATAATATCTTAGGGAATCTGTTTGCTTTACTAAAATTACATGTTTTACAATATCAATTCAGAAATAATTATTTTGCTAACAAACATTTTTAGTTCTTTCATTAAATTCTAAAAGATAGAATTTGAAAGAATATAAAACTAACAAAATAGCCTGAATTAGTTATAATACTAGCTGGTTAGTTGGCATTATATTTTTTCAAAAAATAACTTTTAGAATTTTGTAATTAACTAAGTAAATTTGTTTATCCTAGTTAGAATCAAGTTTAGAATTAGACATATGCTCCGATTTTTGGAATTTATAAGTAGAGCATATTTTTTTAAAACTTTAAAGCTAAATAATTTTTGATCTACTGGTCCGTTTTAAATGATTTTACTACCAAAATGTTCGTCTCTTTAAGACGATTCCAACAAGTCTGAAATCATTAAAATCCAATCACAGGATTATGAGAAAATGCGCTGTCAAATAAGTGACGCACCTATAGGGTGAAGAAATTGGTTAAACCTATGTCTAACCAATTTCTTAACCTATAGGCAGAGTTGTACACGGACATTGTCCCGCCGATTTTTCAGGGACGCAGACAGTCCAGGACGGGACGTCCGGGACATGTCCGCAATAATGTCCCAACATGATACATGTCTGCCGGGTAAAACCAATCAAATTGCGGAATTATACGAATTTTATTGGTAGATGATCACGTGTTGAGTCGCAAAATGGCCGGGACAAAAAAAATTCTGGGCGGACATGTCCCAGACGTCCCGTCCCGGACTGTCCGCCGTCCGTGTCCGTGTCCCATGACAACACTGCCTATAGGTGCATCACTTATTTGACAGCGCATTTTCTCATGATCCTGTGATTGAATTTTAATGATTTCAGGCTCGTTGGAATCGTCTTAAAGAGACGAACATTTTGGTAGTAAAATCATTTAAAACGGACCAGTAGATCAAAATTATTTAGCTTTAAAGTTTTAAAAAAATATGCTCTACTTATAAATTCCAAAAATCGGAGCATATGAGTAATCTTACAAGTATAACTACCAAAATGGTTTATATAAAAATACAATTTTTACTTAACATTATATGAATTTTAGATAATTATTATTTATAATTTTATTATCAATTATATTAAATTATATATATTTTAAACTCTATATCTGATATATAATTATCATATTTGTTATATGGGCTAATTGGATGCATTTCTATTAATGTGATATATTTGAATTAAAGATCAAATTGTTGAATGTGACCAATCAAATTGCATATTATTATAATCTGATTTCCAATTTTGAAAATTTGTTACACGATTGTTACTCAATTCTAAAAAGAAAAACAACAAAGTGATACGTTGGGCTAAATTATTCTGGTTATGGGCCAGATTTATTATTTTTTATTATAATGCCGAAATGATATGATTTTTCACATCAAAATGATCTTTATATGCATCAAAAATTTACCTATATGTATATTATGCATAGCTCATCCAGTAATTTAAATTAAGTATAATAATTGGTAGTAAAATAAGAAACTAGTAATTTATAGTTAGCAAAATGGTACAAACCTATAATTATAAGAAATAAGTTGAAATAATATATCTAGTAATAAACTAGTTATAATAAGCTATATAATAAAAATAAAAAAACTATAAAAATAAACAAAGAAATTATATAAGGCTATACAAATTTAATTACTTGATTTTTATAACATAAAATTTTTTAAATTAATGTGACCAGCTAGCTTTTTTTTAAAAAAATTTTCATATAAAATGTATTACAAAAAATATATATAATTTTTATAAAATCCTATTTAGTTATTAAAACATACAAAAAATTTTTTTTGAGGTTTTTAAATTTGATCTAGCTGGGTTATAAAAACCAATTAATTAATTTTTTATATTCTAATAGATTAAATAACTTAATTATTGTTGAATAATAATATTTAAAATTTTTGTACATATAATTTATAGTATAAAATATATTATTTTATTCTTTTTTTATAAGTTCAATTAATTTAATATTTTATTCTAGAGAATCTTTTAATTATTTATCAAATTTATTTGTTAATATTTCATAAATTTGATTTAATTTCTTCTCAAAGTCATCTGTTTTAGTAATGTTTAAATTATTTATTTTATCTAGTAAATCTTTTAATACTTCATTTATTTTATTTGAAATGTCTTATATTAGTTTTTTTAATTTTCCTCAGAATCTTATGTTTTAGTAATTTTCAGAATTCTAGAATCCAAAGTTTTTTTTATCTTCAACACTTTCTATATATTTTTTAAGCTCTTTAATGAAGCTCCATACCATCTTAAAATTTATAATATTAATTAATATAAAGTATAATTTTGATATAGATAAATAGATAAATAAAAATTATTTACAAAATTTCTGAAAACCAATTAGATTTTCTTCTTTGATGAGGTAACATCCAATTTTAGATAATATCTAAAAAGAAAGTATAGTAATTGTTTATACTATTTATAGATAATTATTAAATAAAATTTTTTTACCTCTCCTCTTAGTTGCAAAAAAGATTCTTTTTATTTTATTATCAATAGCATTTCCAAGTAATGAATAAACAAATTCAACAAATAAGCAGTTGTAAAAATGCAAAGATAACTAATAAAAATGCTAATGTCCAGTTATTTTTAAAACTCATGATGAAATATAACTCAGATCACCTAAAAATAAAAAATATATATTTGATTTTTTTTAAATTTTGGTTAATAAATTATTATACAGTATAATTCCTGTTAGAATAAAATATACAGCCAAAATTGAAGCACTAAACATTGTAAACAAATTTGTGCTATCATCTGGAGTTTCACTAAGTGTTGATTATCCAACAGTTCCATTAGATAAAATAAATTGATATGTTGAAACTAAGTTCCAAGAATTATTGGCATCATCAGTAAAACTTGGCTGATCATAAGAATAATCACTAGTAGGCCTTAATAAAAGATGCAAAGAATGGGCAAAAGCTAAAGCTAGAGATGGGCAAAATAGCATTTTTCTGCACTATGCATGCGCATGGTATGCTGCATGCATGCACGCATGCATGTATGCTATACACAACACAGTTTAAAATATATACAATATTTAATAGTAAATAACTTTTATTCACTGGTCGTTTTTGATAATTTTACTGTCAAAATAAACGTCTCAATAAGGCGATTCTAGTAAGTCTAAAATTATTAAAACCCATCATGGTTCTCGAGATCATTACGATTCTTTATTTTCATAATATTATAAAATGATGCCTGGACGTGCTGATGTACCACAATGAAATTTGATCGATTATGTTTAAATGATTTTATTAACGGTTTCAAGATGATATATTATGAACTACAAATAAATTTACCAGAGATTGTGTGGTTTTTTTTTTATTTTTGTTTAATGTATATCGATACATCAAATCAGAATATTGAACGTACGTACGTACATAATTAATATGTTCTATTCCATTTTTGAAAGAATTAACCAAATTTACTTAGTTTAAGCTTGTATCAAAATGTGATTACCTTAATAAATAAACTAAGAAGATCAGTATCTAATTATTAAATTTGATCAGATCTGAACGACATGACGCATAAATACACCTATTTTAATTCTGGTCATCCGTGCCATTCTGTTGTATAGTATGGGGAATTGCAGCAGATCAATATGGTACCGGTATGGCACAGATTTTAAGATAAGATTGTATAGATAACCAAGTGGAGTGTAAAATACCCTTATTTCGTACCATATAATTCTGTTACAGTGTTATCGTTACATATAATATTAAAATAGATCAGTATGTTATAGGGGTGTAAAATACCTATTTTAAAATCCTATAATTAGTGATGTGCCGCGTACAGTACTATACATACTGTACAGTACGTACTGTACGTACTGTACACTAAAATTTTTGTCGATCACTTGTTTCAGCCAATCAGATGCCAGTAAAGAACTATACGTACAGTACGTACTGTACGTACTGTACGTAAAATTTTTCAGGTATCATATAAATGGCACATCACTACCTATCATACTGTTTTGGTTTTATATTATTAAGGTTTGGTTTTTTAGAATTGGTAATACTGTAATTCAGAAAAAACCTACTTAATCAAACGTTAGAAAGATTTTATAATATTCGGATTTTAACTAATTTGTATGGGCATATTAGCATAAAATTGATAAGACCATGCGCATGATGCCCATCTTAGGTATGATAATTCTGGTCATCCCATACCATGCAGATCGATATGGTACCGGTATGGAACAAATTTTAGGATAAGATTATATAGATAACCAAGTGGGGTGTAAAATACCCTAATTCCGTACCATATAATTCTGTTATGCTACATATAATATTCAAATAGATTAGTCAATATGTTATAGGGGTGTAAAATACCTATTTAAAATCATACCATACTGTTTTAGTTTATATTAAGGTTTGGTTTTTAGAATTGGTATTTTTACACTAATACCAGACCGTTCAGCTCACCCATACCATACTGATATTCTGTAATTCCGAAAAAACCTATTAATCAAACGTTAGAGAGATTTATAAAATTTGGATTTTAACTAATTTTGTATGGGCATATTAGTATAAAATTGCTTAGACCATGCGCATGCACGCATGCATGCATGCATTCATGCGCATGGTGCCCATCTCTAGCTAAAACTATAATCCCTAAAACAACAGGAAAAGAAAAGAATTTTTGTGCTACTCCAATCATAATTGCAAAATAAGTACCAAAATAATCTAAAGCACGAAATATAATAAAAATTTGATTTCAAGTAAAAAGGTAGCAACAGTTATAATCCAAGTTGATGGGATTTTATCATGTAATCATATTAGTGAAGTTATTGTTGGAACTAATATTGCAGCAAGATCTATAGTTAAAATTACAATAAATTAAATTATAAAATTAAAGCATTAATATTATAAATAATTAAATATTCTAATTAATTATAAAATTAAATATATATACCAAACCAATTCCAAGGACTGGCAATATATGCCATTTGCCTTTGAATAAATTGACGAACTTCAAAAATAAAATGAAACAGACCAAAGAAAATAGTTGCAATCAAAAGAATCACTTTATTATTCCAAGAAATTATGCTCTGAAATTGTTGAAACAATTAAAAAGCAGCACATAAATGTTGAATATATTGCCCATATTATAAAATAATAAAACCTCCCATAGGTGTTCCACTTGAAATTGATAAGTGCTTTAATATTCCACCATTTATAATAATCAGGAGCATCCAATAATGATGTAAAAGGATTTCGTTGCAAATAAAATAATTCACTATAAGAATAATTTTTGGAATATGTTGCAAAGTCAGATAATGGAAATATTAAACATACAATTTCTTAAGGATAGATGGTAATATAAGATGAATAAAGCAAACAAGAAAATGCTAAAATTTGATAAACTTGTGGATAAGATTTTTTTAACAAATCACATTTTTTTGAAATCAAAAAATGAAGTAGTTGAACAATGAAGTATTAGATAAATCATGTGAATCAACATAGCTTCTGTAATGTTGGAGATTAAACAATAAAAAGCTTCATCATTACGAAAATAATTATAATCAATATGGCCAATCAACATATTAGTCTTGGATAAAAATTCTTCTGTAAATCTTTTATTTTTATCAAAATTTCCAACTTTGTTAATATATAAACAATTTGGCTGGTTATTAAAATAAAGCTGTAAATTTCACCTTTCTTAACAGGCTATAATCATAATAATTAAGTATTCATTAATATCACTCCTCGAATCCTACGAGCCCTTTATAAGTAATTTAAATATATCTTTGCCATATGATTTTAATAATGTAGAATTTTTCCATTCTAAATCTATAAGATCCCTATAAGATGTTCTTTTATAAGTAATCGCAGGTGATGGTAAGATTTCAGAGCCAAAATTGTAAAAAAATAAATTCTTTTTTTAAATAAAGTTAGAAGATTAATTATAGAATGTTTCGGTAATTTGGGTACTTCAAATTTAAATTCAAGTACTTCAAACCAACAATAAATTAATTTTATTTCATCATCTTTTTCAGAATGTTCTATTGTATAGATCTGTATTCTTAACTGGCAAACTAACATTATTTCACCATTTTTGAGCATTTTAATTTCAAGGATACTACCATAATCTAATCCAAAGCTTCTTTTTTCAAATATTGTTTTGTCAGTATTAATTTGTGCTTTTAATTGTACATTCCAAAATTTCTCTTCTTTTTTACATTCAATAATCCAAGTAAATGGCTCTCGGCTGTATAATTCATGTTCATTTGAGAAATTCTGAGTTAAAATTCGGTCTGATTCGTAATCTTTATCATTATACTTATCCAAAGTCTCCTGTATAAATTGCATAATTTCTTTTAAATTGAAATATGTATATGCAATACTGTAATATTGCCCTTTATTTTTTAAATACTCTATCCAAATATCATTTTGAGACAATTTTTGAATCAACAAATAATTATCATCATTTTTATTATATAAAAAGAGAAATACTATAATCGATAATATTAATAGGGCCAATCGATTTATCGTCAAATGCAACATGATAAATATCATGCAATATGTGAGTATCAGGAGACTTATCGAGAGTGTGTGTGCGTGGATTCAGTATATAAGAGTGATGACTCTTAGTTTTATGATGCAGGCCAGAAAAAAACAAACACTCTTCTTCTACGGATCCAATAAAACAGAACTGATACAATTTTTCACCAAAAATTTCTAAATTTATTATTTAAATAAATTAGATACGCATTTACTGGTTCAAAATGTCAACTGTCCTAGCGTTATCAACTAAAAATTTCGCAATCTAAATTTGTAATCATCCGAAATTTTAAAAATTCTAAACTTCTAGCGAAGGTTTCTCAATAATTACTTGACCAAATTAGGTAAAATTATTATTTTAATCCCATCATTTACAAAAAAATATTATTGAAATTGGTTTAGTGGTTATCGAAAATCTTTACTAGAAGTTTAAAAAATTAGAATATCAGGAAAAAAAATAGGGCAAATTTTTTCTAAGCTTTAAGCAAAGATTTCTCGATAATATTTTATCCAAATTCGGTGAAAGTTTTTTTATTTTAATTCAGAGGTTTTATATAATTAAAAAAATTATGTATCAAATTTATATCGAAATTTGTCGAGAAAAATTCATTGAAAGCTGAAAAAAAATTTAGTTGCAGCTTTTTTTATAAATACCTAAAATTTGAATGAAGGTTACTCGACGTTTAATTAATCAAATTCTATCAAATTTTTTTATTTGATTCAATGATTTCAATAATCAATAAAAAAAAATATGATAAAATTTGGTAAATAGGTGTCGAGTAGCCTTCGTTCAAATTTTAGGTATCTGTAAAAAACGATTTTAATAAAAGATGTTTTTGTTTAGCATTTAATGAATGCTTCTCGGCAACTACGTAAAAATTTTTTATTTTAATTCTGTAAACTCGCAGAATTAAAATAAAAAAATTTTCATTGAATTGGACAGATGGTTATCGAAAAATATTTGCTTAAAGTTTAGAAAAAGAAATTTACCTGATTGTTCTTTTATGATATTTTAAGTTTTTTAAGCTTCTAGCAAAGATTCTCAATAAATTTATTATTTTAATTCTGCAAAAGTATAGGAATAAAATAAATAAATAAATTTACCACAATTGGTCAAGTAGTTAAATTTTAAAATTTTGGAATCGCTAAAATTTGATTGATGAGCGAAATTTTAGGCTTGTAACGCAGCATCAATACTGAGCAGATGATTACAGAAAATTTCTTTCATCAGAGTTAATTTATCAATGTGCTGTTAACTTTGATAAAAAAAGAAAGTCTGCACAATATTGTATACTTAATATTTATAAATAACTTTACATAAAACAATACCTACTAGTTGCTATCATCATACCAGATTTTGTCGAATAAACACAGATAACAAATCCGCTAAACCTGTAACAGCACCACCTATTGCTAATAATGTATTGTCACTATTCAGTTCCATTCGAATTCTACTCCAAACCCAAGTGTATAAATTGAAATCTAGGATATATTACATATCAAACTTCCGAGTTATTAAATGGCATGCTGCATTTCGAAGCACAATTTTCCTTTTTTAGAAATACGGTAAAAATCAACTTTTTTTCAAGTTCAATATTATTTTTGCATGTCCATTTCTATTTTCAATTAATATTTGTTTTTGAAAAAATATAGGCTCGTTAAACAGGCATCAATTTGATAACTACTAGATCTTCATTTTCTAGAAAGCCAACTATTTTTGTCCATCCTTCTAAACCTTGCGCAGCCTTAATTTCGTTCTGATGTCAATAATTGCTGTTAAAATAAACTTTGTTAATATAAATTATAATAAAACTTTAGCGAATAATTAATTTTAACTAACCAAAATCAATTGCAAAATCATCATCATTTAAGCTTATTGCCATTTGTTTGCTATTTGAGATCCCTAGTAACACTTCATTGGAATTTAATATATCTTCGGAATTATAATCAGGTATTTTACAAAATTTATCGGTGGTTAGTGCAGGTTTAAGATCATTAACGGTTAATGAACTGTCGAAATTGACAATAAGCTTATCCGTAATGGCCCATACCACAATTGATTTATCTTCTTACTTAAAGTCGCAAAACATTTCATATTTCGTGATAAAACATATTCATCAATTTTTTTTCCTCCATGGGGGACATTGTTTTTTTCCTTGCGTGGAACATCAATCGAAATCTCAGTTTGATCCTCAGATTTTTGAGCTCATTTCAGAATAAGAACGGCGATAATTCTTTTTGAAAGGTGTACGTTCAGTAATAATGTGAAATCTTTCAAATGATCATAGTTTGAACACATTTAATATGTAGAAAATTTTATCAGCCTTCAAAAAAATCACGTATGTTTATTCAATAATAGTAAATTAACTTATAGATAAATTAACTTATATTACATTGTGAGTGCAGCCTTGTGGCTTAAAAAACTAGGTGCAATACAACGGATAAGTAACAGAATAAAGTGTATTATCTATTTAAGACATAACACTCTGATAATTGATTAATATCACAGAACATTAATCAAATAAAAAATACCGATCATTTATATGCATAGGCGGTGTTACTATCCGGTTGGGAGATATCAGACCCGCTGGTTAAAGCTATCGGGATAGTAACCGAAAATAAACGTTGGATTCGAAATCATGATCACACTTTATAAGCGACGCTGGTTATCGAGATGAAACTCAAGATTCTGACGATTATCATATATTCATGGTAAATGCACATTAAGACAAGCGATTTACTACCCTATAAAAACTCGATACACGGAAATGCATGTATAAATACGAAATTGTATGCGGGTAAGCACGGGTTTCATAATCACTGCACGGAAATTGCACGGAAACTGATCATCCAAAAAATTTAATACACGTTATCGCACGAGAAATCGAAATCCGTGCACTATCGTGCATAGTATTATATCCATATATTGACGTGTATTAATCTTAATGATCACATAATTTCCGTGCACTAGCGTGTACAATCGTTAAGATTCTTAACGATCAAATTCCGTGCATTAACGTGATGATCGTTAAGATTCTTAATGATTATAAATTCCGTGCATTGACGCGCACAAAAACATTCATTTTGTTTTGTTGTTTTTTTTTTT